>ML677353.1:21019691-21164286 GCA_007922305.1 Dermatemys mawii | reverse complement strand
GTGGCACCTTAAAGACTAACTAAAATTTTTTTAGAGCATAAGCTAATTTTAGAGCATAAGCTAATTTTTTTTTTAGAGCATAAGCTAAAAAAAATTTTAGTTAGTCTTTAAGGTGCCACAGGACTCTTTGTCACTTCTGCAATTCCAGACTAACACGGCTACCCCTCTGATTCTTAACTAAAATATAGTCAAACAACTCGCATAGTGTCAGACAACAATAGACCTATCTTTTAATCTCTGTATTTGGGAATCAGAAACAATGATAATAGGCATATTAGACATATGATAGATTAGCTAAAGTTTGGCAAAGCGCAGATTGCACTGCAAGACTTTTTTGAGCAGTCAAGATTTAGCAGAACATTCTTTTATTTTATCTTTTCCATTTTATTTTTGTTTGTTTGCTTTATTCAGATTAGTTGGATGTCTTAGGCCAGGTCAGTTTCTGTGAAGAACAAGACTAAGTTAGTTTTTAGCTCCGTATATTACTACTGTACAGTGTACTTTTGTTATAGATTCTGTATCAGACAGTGAAATAAATCAATATTTTCAGTTAGAATTAACTTTGTATAACAACGTTAAAAATCATCAAAATTTAAAATACTGAGCCACACTGAAGCATATGGGATAAATATTAAGGAGAACTGCCATCTCTCACCCTGCTAATAGGACTATTTTAATTGCTCATGTTGCTATTTAATGTAACTATATTGGATCCATTACTAGGAAATTATAGCCAATACATATTTGAAAATATATTTCAAGTTATTTTTAAGTAACTATTTTATTGGTTGTGCAATGTATTGTATCAGCTAACACTGATCAATACCATGATATTTAAAAATATCTAGTGTTGATCAGAGCAGCCATTTCCTATTATACATGGCTAGAAAAATATGATAAACAGTGAGAGTAATTTGCATAACTGCTTGTGTTGAAATTTTTAAAATATTTTTAGCTAGAACAGTAAGGAGGCACAAAATGTTTGTTTCAGCCAAGAATATCTTTTTAGACTAAGGCTTCTTTTTGTCAAGCCTTTTGACCTTGAGAAGTTTCAAGGCTGAAAGATTTGCAAACAGCAACATTAGGATTTTAAAAACATAAAAATAGGATCCTATGTATGATTTTAACACAGAGACCACATGGCATTAACACGACAGTTTTTTCAGGCCTAAGTATTGCATACAACATACTGCAATGAAGGCCCTAAACAGAAAACACTGAACTGTGCTTAGCAAACATGGGCTTCTGATCCCACAATTTATTGCACCCATGTGGAACACCACTGAAGCCAGTGACCTCACATGTAGTGAACTGCAGGAATAGGGCCTTGGTTCTTGTCTAGAAGTTCTCAGACAAGAGAGCACATACCATTATAATTTCAATCTTTGACTAGTCACGTGCATATGTCTGTCCATGTATACGTTGGGGAATGCCAGTGGAAAGTGAGCTTAGTGTAATGTACTGTAACAGTATTGTATGCATTTCCATTATATTAACTGTAATGACAAATTATCAAAAATTATTTTTTGTAGCCATTGTACATTACTATCAATGTATAATAAAAATAAGCAGCTGGCATGAACATTTTTGTACAAATCTTTCATTAGTCATATTGGTGTGGTAGCAATCTTTAATTATTTTATTATGTAGAACCTATAATAAGATATGCATGATATTAGAAATTTACATTTTAAACATCTGAGCTTACAAAGTGTTTATCACTGCCAAAGAAGCACTCAGCATATCCCTAGTATCAAGCCTTCAGGCAAGCAGTAAAAAATGATAATGGAGTCCAAAGACAGACAAAGGAAAGGGGGAAGAGATATAATTCAAACAGTTTAATCATGCCACACTTTTTTGGTTATAGATGTCTAACAAAAAACAACAACAACTGAATTATAGAATCATCGAAATGTCAGACTGGAAAGGACCTTGACTGGTCACCTAGTCCAATCCCTCTGCACTGAGGTGGGACAAATTTTATTTAACCATCCCTAATAGGTGTTTGTCTAATCTTTTCTTAGAGGATTTTAAGAACAGATTTTAAGGACAGAGACTCCACAACCTCCGAAAGTAATGTGTTCTAGCACTTAACTACCCTTAAAATTGGGAAGTCTTTCCTAATGTCTAACCTAAATCTCCCTTGCTGCAATTTAAGCCCATTACTTCTTGTTCTGTTCTCAGTAGTTAAGGAGAACAAATGTATCACCCTCTTCATAGCAATTTTTTATTTACTTGAAAACAGTTAAGTCCGTCCGTCCCACCTTCTGCAGTCTTCTCTTCTCCAGATTAAACAAACCTAATTTTTTCAATCTTTCCTTGCAGGTCATGTTTTCTAGACCTTCAATCATTTTTGTTGCTCTCCTCTAGACCTTCTCCAATATGTCCACAACTTTCCTGAAATAGGGTGCCCAGAACTGGACATAATACTCCAGTAGAGACCATATCAGTGCTGAGTAAAGTGGAAGAATTACTTCTCATGTTGTTGTTTTTATAATAAATGTTATATGATAGCACAGGGCAAAGGATTCTAGGTGGATAGTTAGTAGTGCAGAGCTAGACAAAAGCAGTAAGTTCTTAGGAGAGAACTGAAAGAGGAGGGAAAGGCCAGTACCATGGCAGCATCACATCATTAAGTTAGTGAATATTTTGGTGGTTCAATGTAGATTTCAATGCCAATAAAGATCAACAAGTGAATGATGTAATCGAAGAGAATGATAGCTTCCAAGACGAAAGTGTGTCCCCACAGAATACATGGCCTTGACCAAGCTTCTGAGATCCCTACTTTTCTCACCAACTCAAGGTCTTCTACTAAGTCAACTTCACAAAAATGACCACTTATAGCAATTTTTTAAAATATCTTGTCAAAATTCTCCATCCTAAGATGATAACTCTCATACATCAGGGCCACCCATTCTAATATGTATATTGTCTGTGTAACCTCTTAGTAATTCAAGAGTTGGGGAGTTGCTCTTCTGTTTATGTAGCCTAACTTGAATGTTCTTCCACTCTCTCCACACCAAGTCACTGCCACTCCTTATACTGTGCTTTAAACCAATTTTTTTAGCTTTGTTTTGAAGTTAACTCAGAGAAATATGTTAAATGATTTTTCATGTAAACATTATATAAAAACACTGTATTAGTATTTGTGTTATCACTTTTTTTAAAAAAGCTTCCTCCAATTATTGCTTTATGTGCTTTAGATTTCAATAATACATATTATTACTTTTTTGTAATTCTTCATTTTAGGATGTACCAAACCTACCCCTCTCCATGCTATGTAGTCAATGCTTCCATGTAAAACATTATCAGTTCTTTTTAAACCCATGGCAAAATAGGAAAATTTAGTGCAAAATAAAAAGTAATTTAGAAACTAAAAACAACAGTCTAAACTTGTGCATTATCACAAGACTACAAACATAACATTTATTTCACTAAGTTCAATCTAAACTAAGATAATTAAATTTTGGTGACCTAATATATCCAAACTAGTCCATACAGTTTAAAAAACTAACAACTCCATGAATGTCCAAAGCATCTACTGTGCAGCCAGAAAAAGGATACCTTATAAGACTTGATGAATGTTTGCTGAAGTGTGTGTATGTGCAGAAAATAGGGTTTTGCCTTTTCTTGGAGAAGGGCCCAGACTCTAGACTCAACTTTTGCAAGAACTAAGAGCTTCCACAAAATTCCCATTTAATGATCCAAAGACACAACATTTTTTTTTTTTAAGCTTTGCTTTCCCTTATAGAATTACAAGAAGGCCAACAACATTTTGGGTTGTATAAGTAGGGGCATTTCCAGCAGATTGAGGGACGTGATTATTCCCCTCTATTTGGTATTGGTGAGGCTTCATATGGAATATTGTGTCCAGTTTTGGACCCCACACTACAAGAGGGATGTGGATAAATTGGAAAGAGTCCAGCAGAGGGCAAAAAAATGATTAGAGGGCTGGAGCACATGACTTAAAAGGAGAGGCTGAGGGAACTGGGATTGTTTAGTCTGCAGACGAGAAGAATGAGGGGGGATTTGATAGCTGCTTTCAACTACCTGAAAGGGGTTCCAAAGAGGATGGATCTAGATTGTGCTCAGTGGTAGTAGGTAACAGAACAAGGAGTAATGGTCTCAAGTTGCAGAGGAGAAGGTTTAGGTTGGATATTAGGAAAAATTTTTTCACTAGGAGGGTGTTGAAGTACTGGAATGGGTTACCCAGGGAGGTAGTAGAATCTCCTTCCTTAGAGGTTTTTAAGGTCAGGCTTGACAAAACCCTGGCTGGGATGATTTATTTGGGGACTGGTCCTGGTTTGAGCAGGGGGCTGGACTAGATCAGCATTTCTCAAAGTTTTCCCTTCGTGGCCCCTTTCTGCTTTCCCGTGTCCTCTCGCAGCCCGAGGATATGTCTGCCGAAATGCTGCCAAACAGAAAGCTTCCTCTTTTGGCAGCATTTCGGCAGGACACATATAGAACGCTTCCGATTTCGGCGGTGTCTTGGGGCTGATCCCGTGGTGGTGCCGGCCACCATGGCCCCCTATGGGGGGGTCTCGCGCACCCCCTTGGGTGCATGCACCCCACTTTGAAGATCACTGGACTAGATGACTGCCTGAAGTCCCTTCCAGCCTTGATATTCTTTGATACTTCTTAGCTTTCTTTATAACTAAAAACAAACACCACATGCACCTTTCCTTCCTGTGGGGAGTTGAGAAAAAAAAGTTACTTGTCTGAAAGTCTATTTATTTTTAACACTGGAATATTTTTAGATAATACAGTGATGAGTGTCACAGAACAACAAACAGACAAACTACATGCTAACAAAACAGGAAATGCCCTTATAAAGGATAGCTCTGGGGATGGAAGCACAATAGCAATTTTTAGCTTCCCAAAGTAAAGAACTTGATGTTCAGGCTATGCAAAGTTAAAACGAGACCTCATCTGGCTATTACTTGCTAATTATTAATCTCTGCTTAAGTATTTCAAAGCAATTAATAGGATTCTCAACTGTCATCTAATCAGACAACAATGCTTGTTGCTTTAATTTATGGAGTGTTTTTAATTTTTAAAACTCAGCATTCTGCTGACTAATGAGATTAATATTGAACATTTTGTGAAGTGCTATTTTCACTTAAGCAATTAACTTAATCACAACAAATGTGAGGATAAAGATTTTCTCTCTCTTCTGATCTTACTTTGTTGTACTGAATTCTAGGAGTAAAGTATTGCTGCACATATGATGACATAATACATTACTTTCTATTTTGAAACAGAGCCCCCTCCAAACCTGCCCATAAATGGGGAAAACAAAGGATAGACTACGGCAATCTTAAAATTGAGCTATGATGAATTGATGAGTTGAAATGATACATTTTTAAACAGCACCAGCTTGGGGTGGGATTTGAACTACTGCTGCTTACTTTGTTATGATACTGACCTCAACTGTACAAGTGTGAGCTCTGCTTTGTGGGGCTTGGATGCTGGGGGAGGGAAGGGACAATGGTGTAACTTCATTGGCCTAGTTGCACAGGTATGAATTTCTTTAGAGCAGATAGACTTTGACTTAACCATTCTGTAAAATGCAATAATGACATCCTGCTTCAGAAGGGTCTTATGTTTAATTCACTCATGTTTATAAAGAATTCCAAGATGCTTGAATGAAAGGTGCCTATAGAAGTGAAAAATATTAAATAATATGTTCTTTCCAATATATGTGAAATTCACAATGTCTTTAAACCAAGACTGAGATGTCTTCCAAAAATTGTGATCTTGTTAACCAGAAGTTATGGACTTGATGCAGGATTAGTGGTGAAATTCTGTGGTCTGTAATAATAGAATCATAGAAATGTAGAGCTGGAAGTGGCTTCCAAAGGTCCTGTAGTCCATTCCCCCGGGCTGTGGAAGGACCAAGTACACCTAGATCATCCTTGACAAATGTTTGTCTGACCTATTCTTAAAAACCTCCAATGATGGGGATTCCACAATCTCCCAGTAATTACCTATCCTTAAAATTATAAAACTTTTCCTAAAACCCATTCTAAATCTCTCTTGCTACAGAATAAGCAGATTACTCCTTGTCCTACTTTCAGTGGACCTAGAGAACAATTGATTACCATCTTCATAATAACATCCCTTAACATATAAGGTCTCTCCAGTTCCCAGTCTTCTTTTTTCAAGACTAAGCATGCCAATTTTTTTTTTTAACCTTTCCTCTTGTTGCTCTCCTCTGGTCTCTCTCCAATTTGTCCACATCTTTCTTGAAGTGTGGCACCAAAAGCTGGACATACCACTCCAGCTGAAGTGCCGACGGAGACAATTACCTCCCATGTCTTACATATGACGCTCTTAATGATATACCGCAGAATTAGATTAGCCGTTTTCACAACTGTATCACATTACTGACTTTTGTTCAATTATGATCCACTACAGCATGGGTTCTCAAACTTCATTGCACCGCAACCCCCCTCAGACAACAAAACTTACTATATGACTCCAGAAGGGGAAACCAAAGCTTGAGCCTGCCTGCCTGCTCTGGATGGGGGGCAGGTGAGGGCAAAGCTGTAGCAGGCAGGGGGCCTTTAATCTGAGCCCTTCCACCCAGGGCCAAAACACATGGGCTTCGGATACAGCTCCAGGCCTCAGCAAGTGTAAGCCAGCCCTGAAGACCCCATTGAAATGGGGTCACAATCCACTTTGAGGTCCCGACCCAGAGTGTGAGAACCTCTGCACTATAATATAACCCCCAGATCATTTCTGTCAGTACTACTGCTTAGTCAGTTATTCCATAGATTGTACTTGTGCATTTGACTTTTCCTTAAGCCTATCTGTGAGACACTGTTGAGCAACAGCAGCTTACCAACACACTCATCACTGTGTCACTAATTACATCGCCAGAGTAAACCTGAGAGGCAAAGTTGTACCTAATTGACAGATTGGGAATGGGCTGGAGAGAGCTCCAAGATTAATTAACCTATTAGCCTAGACAGTAGAAAGGCACAGGAAGGAAAGGGTGGGAGACTAGCAGGCTTTTGAGAGTCAGAGCCAGGAGGTATCTCTGAAAAGAAAGATGCCTTTTGTCACCCCTCTCCTAGGCTGTGTGCATTAAGGGTGTATGCTACTGAAAATACAATTCTGCACAATTTGTAAGCATGGTGGGGAGAACACTGTAAATAAATTGCACAATGTGTTTGACCAGAAAAAATGTTTCTGAGTGGTTTGTGGTTAACAAGAGACAGAAGTTAGATGACACCCTGTCACAGTATTACTCTGTACTTTTCTTTATGGAATTTCATCTTGTTGATATCAGATATCTTGTTGATATCAGATATCTTGTTGATATAATTTTCCAGTATATATCAAGGTAATTTGCTCTCCAAAGTGCTTGCTACCCCTAGACTTAAGATAGTCCCCTAGATATATCCTCTCAGCTTGAAAGCAAACCACTGATAATTACTCTTTGACTGTGGTTTTTAAACCAATTGTACACCTACTTTACAGTAATTTAACCTAGACCACATTTCTCAAGTTTGCTTATGAGAATGTCATGTGGGATGGTGTCAAAAGCTAAATCACATCTACTTCTTCCCAGCACACAATAGGCCAGAATACCGGTTGAAGGAGGAAATTAGGTTGGTTTGGCATGTTTTATTCTTGAGAAATTCATGTTGGTTATTAGTTATTTATCACTCTGTTATCCTCTAGGTACTAATTTATTGTTAGATAATTGATTAACAATTTGTTCCAGTATCTTTCCAGGTACTGAAGTGAGGCTGATTGGTCTATAATTTCCTGGGTCTTCTTTGCTCCCCTTTTTAAAGACAGGTACTATATGTCTGCCCTTCTCCAGTCTTTTGGGACCTCATCTGTCCTCCAGGAGTTCTTTAATTTAAGACAATTGCTAATGGTTCACAGATTGTTTCAGCTAATTTCTTACATTCCCTGGGATAAATTTTGTCAAGCCTTGCTGACTTGATTACATTTAACTTATCTAAATATCCTTTAAATTGTTTCTTTCCTATTCTGGCTTGTGTTCCTTCCCCCTTGTTGCTAATAATAATTGTGTTAAGTATCTGGTTACAATTAACTTTCAGCGAAGACTGAAGCAAAATAAGCATTAAGCACCTCAGCCTTTTTGGTGTCATCTGTTATTGGCTTTCCTTTCTTGTTAAGTGGTGGACCTATACTTTCCTTCATTTTTCTCTTCCTCCAAATGTATCTGAGGAACCTCTTCTGATTGTCTTTTATGCCCCTTGTTAGGAGTAACTCTTCCGTGTATTAGCCTTTCAATTTTGTCCCTATATGGTTGTGCTATTCTTTTGTACTCATCCTTAATAATTTTTCCATGTTTTCACATTCTGGCCTCTTACTTTTCCTCCTATGTTTCCTTTGCATCAAGATAGTCTGCTGTCATACTGTATTATGCAGGTGGTCAGCCTTCATGACCACAAAAGTCCCTTTTGACCTTAAAATTCATGAATCAATGAAAGCGTAAAGTTTTTACATTGTTTCAATGGTGGCTAGGGAAAAAAAGTAAAAAACTCTTTAAAAAAATGTCAGTGATAATGGGAAGGGTACATTACCTATCAATTTCCTTTAATACTCCTATTGGTACCGAACATATGATACTATAGGTACTAAAATGATAAACTAATAATACTGCCTCTTTTGAGTGGAGAAGAAGAGTTGATGAATCTTTACTTTCAAATACAAGGAAGTTAATGGTGTAAGCCAAGCCTTGTGCCAGATCTTCCTACCACTGACTGTGTTGGAGGAGAAATAGTCTCCACAGAACTGTGGTGTCCCTCCACCCATACAGTAGCCAGGGTGGTGCACTGGTCAGCATACACTGTGCCAGGTATAGATCACCGAAGAGAGTTTCTTCTTGTGGAGCAGAGAGGGAGTTTGTGACTCTCTAATGCCTTTATTCAGGGCAATTTATTTTTCATACTCTAGCACTATAGTTGGTGAACAACATTAAAGAAAGTAAATTATGGTATCACCACATATTGCCAAACTGAGTTTAAAAAGAAAATTAAGCAAGAGGTTGTATCTGAACAATCCATGACAAATATTGAACCATTGGAAAATTCACTGTACATGTAGAATGATTTTGTCTGTGTCTGTAAAATATTCACCTGTACCAACACTATTTCAGAACTATCACGAAAGAACTTGGTTTCTATCATGTAACAGGCATACACTGATAAACTAAATAAGGATGGTAGAGCTGGTGTATTAGTTAGTTAGTGAAGAAGTCACCAGTTTGGGCTAGATTTACTTCAGTTCATGCAGGATCTGAACTGATGGGAAAAGGGGCCTGTACACCAGTTTTACATGTCCAGTTTCAGATCCTCTGACCCAAAGGGGTGTTGTAGCAGTTAGCAAATGCTGTAAGACAGCTATATTCTGGCCATGTTGCATTCACTTGTTAGGGACTACTGAGGTGGGGTTTAGCATAGGGCCAGCTATGCAGACTCTCTTTATAATATAAGACTTAGTACTGTATGACATTTTGATTAAAAAACTACAATAATATAAAATTAAGATGGCATATAGTAAATGAATTAAAAGCTGGTTAACGGATAGGTTTCAAAATGTAGCTGTAAATGGCGAATCATAAATCAACCAGGTGTGTTTCTAATGGGGTTCTGTAGGGATCAGTTCTCGGCCTTATGCTACTTAACGTTTTTATCAATGACCAGTAGGGTGACCAGACAGCAAGAATGAAAAATCAGGACGGAGATGAGGGATAATAGGAGCCTATTTAAGAAAAAGAACCAAAAAATCTGGACTGTCCCTATAAAATTGGGACATCTGGCCACCCTAATGACCATGAAGAAAACATAGAACCATCATTGATAAAGTTTGCAGGTGACACAAAAATCTGGGGAATGGTAAATAATGAACTGGACAGGTCACTGACACAGAGCAACGTGAATCAATTGGTAAGCTGGGTGCAAGAAAACAACATGTAATTTAATACGGTTAAATGTAAGTATATACTTCTGCAAACAAAGAATGTAGACTATACATACAGGATGGGTGACTCTATCCAGGGAAACTGACTCTGAAAAGGATTTGGGAATTATGATGGATATTGCTGAACATAGATACTATGATCAAAAAGGCTAATCCGATGAAGTGAGCACTAGCCCACAAAAGCTTATGCTTCAATATTTTTGTTAGTCTTTAAAGTGCCACAGAACTCTTTGTCGCTTCTGCAAGAAGGCTAATGTGATACTTGAATGCAAAAAGCAGGGGTACAGAAGTTACTTTTCCTCTGTATGAGGCACTGGGGCAACCAGTGCTGGAATGCTGTGTCCAGTTCTTGTGTCCACAATTCAAGACAGATGTTGATAAAATCGAGAGGGTTCAGAGAATAGCCATAAGAATGATTAAAAGTTTAGAAAGCATGCGTTATACTGTGAGAGACTCAAAGAGCTCAATCTATTAAGTTTAACAAAAAGAAGGTTATGGGATGCATTGATTACAATCTATAAGTACTGTGACGGAGTCAGACCAGAAGGATATAAGAGAGTGCTGGAAGGCCAGTATATTAGTCTCAGGATGTGCAGGTCCCTGTTCCCTGGATAGCCAAACAAAGGCTATTCCAGGCCAATCAAGACACCTGGGGCCAATTAAGAACCTTCCAGAAAGGAGTAGAAACAGCTAGCCTGACTGGGACACCTGAAGCCAATCAGGGACTGGCTGAAACCAGATAAAAACCTCCCAGTTAGTCACGTGGGCTGTGGGTGTCAGGAGCTGTGGAAGGAGGCTGTGCTGTTGGTGAGACTGAGTGTTGGACAACATATCGTACAGAAGGAAGGAGGCCCTGAGGTAAGGGTGAAGTGGAGTTTGAAGAAGCGGAGACTGCTGTGGGGAAGTAGCCCAGGGAATTGTATTGTGTTTTGTGCCTAAAAGGTCAGCCATCTTAGCTGATGCTATTAGGGTCCCTGGGCTGGAGTCCGGAGTAGAGGGCGGGCCTGAGCTCCCCCATTTCTGTCTCCCCTAATTACTTACTGAGAAAGGGAGGTCACTGTGGGGCCTGGATGAGTTTCTGAGGCCCCTAAATCTGCCAGGAAGCGCAGGACCCACAGATACAGACTTGGAGCTTTGTCACAGTACCTACATGGGGAACAATTATCTGATAATGGGCTCTTCAGTGTAGCAGACAAAGACATAAGATCCAAAGGTTTGAAGTTGAAGCAAGACAAATTTAGACTGGAAATAAGGTGTACATTTTTAACATTGAGGGGTAATTAACCATTGGAACACTTTACCAAAGCTTGTGTGGATTTTCCATTATCAACCATTTTAAAATCAAATTAGATGTTTTCCTAAAAGATATGCTCTAGGAATTTCTTGAGGGAACTTCTATGGCATGTATTTTACAAGAGATCAGACTAGATGATGGGTGGAACCCTTATTGAGTAGGGACACAAACTAGTGACAGACGCTGTGGAAAAAGCTGAATTACTCAGTGTGTTTTTTTGCATCAGTCTTCACAGACAAAGTCAGCTCCTAGACGTCAGCACAATATGGGGAGGAGGTGAACAGCCCTCAGTGGTGAAAGAACAGGTTAAAGACTACTTAGAAAAGTTCAATATGCACAAGTCCATGGGTCTGGATCTAATGCATCCTAGGGTGCTGAGGGAGTTGGCTGATATAATTACAGCCATTGGCCATTATCTTTGAAAACTCATGGTGATCAGGGAGCTCCAGGATGATTGGGGAAAGGCAAATATAGTGCCCATCTTTTAAAAAAAGAGAAGAAGGAGAATCCAGGCATTACAGACTGGTCAGCTTCATCTCAGTTCCCGGAAAAATCATAGAGCACGTCCCTCAAATAATCCATTTTGAAGCACTTGGAGGAGTGATCAGGAACAGTCAACATGGATTCACCAAAGGCAAGTCATGCCTGACCAACCTGATTGCCTTCTGAGATGAGATAACTGGCTCTGTGGATATGAGGAAAGTGGTGGATGTGATGCATTTTGACTTTAGCCAAGCTTTTGATAAGGTTTCCCACAGTATTCTTGCCAGCAGGTATGGATTGGCTAGATCGTCAGGCTCAACAGGTAGCGATCAACCGCTCGATGCCTAGTTGGCAGCCTGTGTCAAGTGGAGTGCCCCAGAGGTCGGTCCTGGGGCCGGTCTTGTTCAACATCTTCATTAATGATCTGGCTGATGGGATGGGTTGCACCCTCAGCAAATTCATGGGTTACACTAAGCTGCGGGGAGAGGTAGATATGCTGGAGTACAGAGTGACCTGGAAAAATTGGAGAATTGGGCAAAAAGAAATCTGATGGGGTTCAGCAAGGACAAGTGCAGAGCCCTGCATGTAGGAGAGAAGAATCCCATTCACCACTAAAGGCTGGGGACCGACTGGGTAAGCAGCAGTTCTGTAGAAAAGGACCTGGAGATTAGTGGATGAGAAACTGGATATGAGTCAATAGTGTGCTCTTGTTGCCAAGAAAGCTAATGGTATATTGGACTGCATTAGTAGGAGCACTGTCAGCAGATCAAGGGAAGTGATTATTCCCCTCTATTCAACACTGGTGAGGCCACGTCTAGAGTATTCCATCCAGTTTTGGCCCCCCACCGCAGAAAGGATGTGGAAAAATTGGAGAGAGTTCAGAGGAGGGCAACGGACGTGATCAGAGACCTGAGGCATATGACTTACAAGGAGAGGCTGAGGGAACTGGGCTTATTTAGTCTGCAGAAGAGTGACGGGGGGATTTCATAGCAGCCTTCGGCTGCCTGAAGGGGGGTTCCAAAGAGGATGGAGCGAGGCTGTTCTCAGTGGTGGCAGATGACAGAAAAAGTAGTAATGGTCTCAAGTTGCAGTAGGGGAGGTCTAGGTTGGATATTAGGAAAAACTATTTTACTAGGAGGGTGGTGAAGCATTGGAATAGGTTACCAAGGGAGGTGGTGAAATCTCTATCCTTAGAGGTTTTTAAGGCCCTGCTTGACAAAGCTCTGGCTGGGATGCTTTAGTTGGGGTTGGTCCTGCTTTAATCTGAAGGTTAGACTAGATGACGTCCTGAGGTCTCTTCCAACTCTAATCCTCTATGATTCTATGATCACAATGGTCCCTTTTGGCCTTGGAATCTATGAATCCTCAGCTGGTCAGAGTAATGAAAAGCAAAATTATTGGGGGCCAGTAACTGGCCCACAATGTCTAGACAACAACATGCAGTAAAAGAATGGAGAAAGCTGAATATAATTCCTCCGGAGATCTGGTGACAATTGTTGGGTGCTACCATAACTGAGATACCTTGATTAAAGAGCTTTTCACCTGAATTTCAATAACTAGACAGTCTCAATGGAAAATGAAGACGCAAAACCGTAAGTAGTTTTTTTTAGAAAGGACTAAATGTTACTCTGTAAAGTTACCAATACTCTTATAATTATGCTTTTTGTATCTTTTGAATCAAAGTGGATTTAAGATACCTTTTCAAACACCCCATAACTTAGAACATCTAGTCTTTAGAGAGGAAAAGGAACTCAGAATTGGGGGGGGGGGGGAGCGAGGGAGAGAGAGAAAGAGAGGGAGAAAGATGGAGATGCCATGGCTATGAACGGATAGAAAGTAACAGCTTTTCCTTCTTTCTTTTAAAAAAAATTATATAGTCTATATTTAGCAAAGTATCACTCCATATCAAGAAATAAGTACCCACAAATTAATTCCTATATATATTTCTAATGCATACATTCGAGCTACAGAACAATTTCATCAGTTTAGGTTTGCGTTTCTTTTTAAAAATAAAATTTGTACTCAGTCTAACAATTTACATTCCAAGTATGAACCTGCAGCAATTTAAAACAGTGAAATTACTTTAGAATGGAATTTTAAGTCATTATTATGAATATAATCCACTTGTGTCACATTCAGGATGGACTCAATGTATATTACCAAGTACCTCTGGCTTGAGTAGCATATAGATTTACCAAAAGTTACCTGGACAGGACTACAATGGTTTGTCTCCATTTTAAAATGGCCGAAACCATTCCTATTATTTTCAGTGAATGGCCTCTTTTCAATCCACAAACATGAAACTCTAATGAACCCACTTTCTAATTAAAACTGATAGAAAACAAGTTCTAACTTTAAAGAAGCAAAAAATGAAGTACTAAGTAGCAAGAACCTGTTTACGTAATAAAGATTCCAGTAATGGATTTCAAAATATTCCTTGTTATAATGTTAATTTAGATGTTTTGAAATATTTTAAGACATTCTAGCACATAAAGAGCAAAAATATTCATAACTCTCTTTCATAAGTTTCTTTTTTTAAAAAAAACAAACAAACAGACTCAATGGCTAACAAAGACAGTCCTCCAAATGGCTAGGGAGCATTTTTTCTGTATCTCTTGCTTCTGTTGGAGAGGATTTTTCTGTTTCCCCTGACATTTACTTTTCTATGGGAGGATTCCCTGATCCATACCGCACTAACTTATAGAAGAGTAGTTTCCCTCTAGATTTTAATTGTTTGGGGCAAGAATGAGTCGCTGATTTTCTGGTTGCATGACTTTTAGCTTAATTCTATTTGGCTGATCAGTGAGATTGATTTATCAGCTCATAAAAGCTCATTTCAGGTCAGGGCTTCAGCAAAACTTTCCCATAGCTCATTGACATTCAGTTAGCTCTGGAAGACCCCACCTCTGATGGTATTACATACTAGTAAGAAAGACAGATTCCAAACCAAGAAACAAGGAGGCTTCAAAAAGCCAAACACAACATTCTGCAGCTGAAGAGAGGGAATTTGAACTTCCAAAGTGCAACAGGCACAACAAGAAAGGGCCTTTAATATTTAAAAAATGTATTCAGTATGTCTCAGGCTTAAATTCTTCTCTTGCTGACCTAAGTTAATAAATCTGTTCACCAGAAAATTATCAATGAGGCTTTTGAATTCTGTCAGATCAAGAGAGAAGGAAATGAAAATGGAGTTAAGAAAATCTTTGAAGGTCACATTCTGATTATGACCTAACATCTAATTTAGTTGCAAATATTTTTTAAGTGCCGGAACAATGTTGCAAACACAGGAACTAGGAGTTCAAAAGTTGATCTAAAGATATAACATAGAAAGATCAAATGTATTCACCCAAACATCAGACCCTAAGTCCTCAAATGCCAGTTCACTTGAGGTGAACTCAATTTTCATCAGTATTTTTAGATTGTAGACGATATGGCCAAACAATTATATGAGTACTTTTTTGCTGTACATTCTAGAGCAGGGGTGGGCAAACTACAGCTCGCGGGCCACATGTGGCCAGTCGGCCCTTTTTTACCCAGCCTGCGAGCTTGGCCCGGGCGGCAGGGCCAGTGGCCCCGCCCTCCCGGCCCGGGGTATCGGGCGAGCGCAGCAAGTCGCCCGGCCCCGGGCTTCCAAGCTGCAGGGCCCCACGTTCCCAAGTCGGGGTGCTAGGAGCGCTGCCTGCCATGGAGCCCCGCGCTCCTGGGCCGGGTCGCCGAGCTGGGTCGCTTGGCTGAGTGCCACCTGCCACGGCGCCCCACGCTCCTGGGTCAGGTTGCCGGGCCGGGCCGAGCACAGCCTGTGGCGGGGCCCTGCGGTCTCCAGGGCCGCTGGAGCCCCGGGGCCACCCCAAGCGTCACCCGCGGCGGGGCCCCGCGCCTGGCTGAGCATGGTAAGTGGGGACTTAGGTAGTGGGGTCCTGGGGAGTGGTTGTTGGGGGGGGGGGGGGGCTGGGGTGGTGGTTAGGGTGGGGGGGGGTCTCGGGAGGGGACAGTTAGGGAACAAAGAGCAGAGGAGCTTATATCAGGGTTGGGTCTTGGGGGGGTAGTTCGAGTGGGGGGGTCTTCAGAGGAGGCGATCAGGAATGGGGGGGTTGGATGTGTCGGGAGTTCTCAGGGGGGCAGTCAGGGGGCAGGAAGTGGAGGGGGGTTGGGCAGGGCAAGGCTGTTTGGGGAGGCACAGCCTTCCCTCCGTGGCCCTCCGTCCAACTTTATAACCTTATGTGGCCCTCGGGCCAAAAAGTTTGCCCACCCCTGTTCTAGAAGTACTTAATAAATAAGTGTAGAATATATTGACCCAATAAATATCAAATTAACTATTTGTAAATTTTGCTTTTATCTGACAGCTTCTCAATAAATCATTTTGTGCACGGGTCATTAAGTTGTGATAAAATACAGAAAAACAATTAAAAAACTGATGTAAAAATAGAACCAAAAGTCTCTATTAAATTTTACTTACATGCTTTTTTTAAATTCAGCCCACTGGAAATATAGTCAGTGGATATGATCTGTTGGTTCAACATACATCCCTTGCTAAAGATGACCCCAAAAGTTCATTAATTGTGCAATGTGTGAATTCAAAAACAAAGCATTCGAGAGTTTAAAAAAAAAAAAAAAAAAATCACACTTGTTCAGAAAGAATGCAAACCCAAATTGTATAAATTACATTAAATCATCTTGCTTTGTACTGGGTACTGAGCACTCAATGCAGAGAAATATTAAGTCATCTGAGTCATTCAGACTGAGCTTCTGTGCAAGAGAATGTCAAAAATACAGTGGGATTGCAAATTAAACCTGTAAATTATGCTTTTGTGCTAAAGTACTAAATCATGTGACTAAGCTATTTTTAGAGACATGAAATGTTTTTCCCCAAGTGCTGTTCTTAAAATTGTTTACTGAAACATTCAGCAAATAATCAACAATTTCCCTAGTCTTTCATGAGAAGAATACTCTTAAAATAACAAATTATGTTAACATAAAATTAAATATTCAGGCACCTTAATACAAGCTCTGTATCATTTCTTGGCCTTATAAAACAGTTTTTAGTGAGCTCATGCAGGCTGTCTGCAATGTAGTATGCTACAGACCTGTACAGAATGATTTATGAATGTTTCTGCTGCAATAATACTATATCTTTGATTATTTTACAAAATCTAACAATTAATTCTAGTGGATATTTTCCCCAAAAAGTGATTCTCAATAATCTGAAACAGAAGACCCCAATAAAACCCCCCTGATAAACTTTATTTGAATTTTTTGGTTTGAATATTAAAGCAACTCAATAATATGTTTAAGTACAACAGCAGAAGTTGAAATCCTAATATTTTTGTATCAGCCATTTTAGTCATGAAAGGACAACAATAATAATTTGAAGCAATGTGAATTTCTAGATGAGAAATTTTGTAAATTAAATTTAAGTATTTAGATAATGTGGTGCTCACTATGAATGAGAATCAGAAAGAAGGAAGTAAATCAGTATATGAATGTGTGTACAAACTACCCAACCACAGTTGTCTATTGGTTATTTTAAACAGGCCATAGACGTATACTTTTGTGTAATATGAGCATTTAGTAAGTTTAAATAAATACTTCTTCAAACACAAACACACACACACACACACACAGAGGCAAAAAGACAACAAAGTTGTTATTCTCAAAGGACTATATTTTTCTCTTCTTTGCATGTATTGCTTTGGTTAGCATTAATGGGACTTGTGGGTGCAGATGGAAGAAAGATTATGTTCAAAATTTCTTTTCCATTTAGTTGTGAAGAAAAATGATTCTAAATCAATGCTTTTTATTTTGATAACTAAAAATGTTACCCTATTGCTCTCTTTCTCCCCTCAGGGAAACGTTTCTTTTAAGAAAAGAAAAATCTATGGCAAATTCAATATTTCAAACAATTTTTTTTGTAACATGGTGCATGAGCCACTTATAGCATGTTTTGAAAACTGAAACTAGATGCTACCAGTAAAGAAGGTTTGGCATTGTTTTAAAAGAATTTAGGATAATGTTTAATGGTGTTTTGGTGCCAACCTGCAATTATCATGCAGTAAAATAAAATGAATGTCTCTTCAGGATTCTAATCTACGTAGATGAAGACATTAAGATCAGCTCTTATATATTTAATTTCAGTGATTCTGATCCCTGAAGATATGTTTGTAATTTTTGGACATGATCCTGCATACACTTACTTACATAAATATTCTTACTGTTTTCAACAGAGTTGCATGTGCTATCAAAGGCTATGCATGGGATTAAATGTGCACAGGATTGGTCCCTTAAAAATAAATTAAAAACAAATAACTACCTAATCTAAGTCAATGTTGAAATATTAGGGGCAAGCCAAATATCATATACTAATTTCAGCTTACCTTTGTACTGTGTGGAAAAGAGCTGACAGGTAACATCAGTTGACTATTACTAAATTTACATTAATAGGAAACTTAGATATAAACAAAAGACCAGATGTGGATGATAAATTATAGAAAATTGCTGGGGCAAATTCACATCACATGAGCTTATACTCTGCTCAGCCATACATATGGAGAATTCCTCACAGTGTAGGGAAATTCTTGGGTGCATAGAGCTACTGTAGGGGCTCCAATGTTGCCTCCCACCTTTCTGAGCTGCCATTATAAGGGCTGTGCCTGTGCAAAATGGAACACGCCGGCTGATCAATGATTGCTGGAACAGCCCTATCGGGCAATGACAGTAAGTGCAAATTTGAGCAGCCTTTACTTACATTGTTCTAATTTATGCTGAGGATTTGACTGTTGTATAGATGGTCCCGGGATTAGGACAGTGCAAGAAGGGCTTAGAGGCATTTATGCCACCATCTCTCCCTTCCTCTTCCTCCAGCTTTTATATTAAGATGTATACCATATAATTTCTTCTAGGAGGTATGTGGTTGTGGCTTTTTTTTAAAATACAATTACAGTATTATCTGATTATCATCACTTTAAGGGACAGTATTTCAGATATGCATCAGCTAATGCTTACTCAGTTAAGTGTGACAGCTTATGTTTTAACATACGTGGCAATACTTGGCACTCACGCGGGACTAAAATGTGGCTCTTATACTTTTTTGGACTGAATCCTGGTCCCATTGAAGTTCATGGCAAAAAATTCTATTGACTTTCTTGGGATGAAAGTTTTGCCCTTAAATTGTGTAGGAAAATACAGATAAAGTAACTGTCAATAAACAAGCAAACAAAAAAGAAAAAAAAATTTCTGCAAACTCTCTCATACACGAGTAGTCCCCCACATCAGTTAATGGGTATCCCATTAATAAACATAAGAAAGAACTACTTGTGTACATAAGAATTTGCAGGATTTGGCCCTACTGAAACATTTATAAGCCAGTTATCTCTACACCTGACAGATGGTTTCCTGCAAAGGGGTCCAGAAGCTCAAGCATTTTAACAACAACAGAAAAGTGGGTGATTTTACCCCTTTTATTTGCCTCCACTCCATGAACAATTTCCACACATACATCTCTTTTGGCCCATGAATCCCATTAACTACAAGGGTAATACTTTAATAAATAAACCATCCTTGTATATATGACCTTTTCTTATGTCTTTATCTTCACCATCTGCTAGAGGTGGTCAGAAAATAGAAACCCCTTCCAGCAACAATTTTTACAAGGTGAGGAGGGAAGGGGATCATTCCAAACTGGGACAAAAAGCCAAAACCACATTTTTTCCAGGAAGGGATTTCTAGAAAAATTCAGTTTTGGAAGAACCAACACAGAATTCTTCCACTTCCCATTTAAGAATCTTGTCAATTTCACTTTCTGAGCCCAGACAAAGTGAAATTGATAAGAGCCAACAGGCAAGGAGAGAAGGATGCTCAGTCTCCTTACCTCCTTCTAAGACAAGGGCTGAGCGCCCAATTGTCTGTCTCTCTTGCAATCAGACTAGGTGCAGAGGGGTAGGGTTGGCTGAGAGTCAGAGAGTTAGGACCCAGCCTCTGGCAGGCTGCTTGGAAATCCTTATTTTGATTTTCTCATGGAAAACTCAAACTTTTCAGCAAGATTGAAATTTTCCTGTGAAAAATTTTGATTTTCTGATAAATTAATTTTCTTTTGGAAAATCATTCAGACAGAAAATTCTAACCCGCTCTTCCATCTACATTATCCGACTTGAATGAGTTGTTTAGGAAATGCACTTCTCAGTTAAAACATTTTCTCCCCCCCGAACCCAACATGCATTATTTTGGTTTATTATTATGCAAGTCATTTGATGAGAAGTGGTCTACCGAAAAACTACTTATTGCTTTTCAATTGAAGTAAGGTACAGTATTTAATTGTAGCAGGAAGCAGAAACTGACCTTTTTCCTTGCTAAGGATTAGACTTAAGGTGGGTATGTTCATCCTTTTCATTCTAAGCTGAAAAACAAAGGACTAGTTGATACAGAAGATACACAAATGTATATTATAGTAAAAGTTTAACCTTCAATAATTCTCAGTTTGCCCTAAATTCTTATAAACTCACTTGGGTAGACACATTTCTTAGTCTTTTATTTTTACTAGCAAATGACTTTGAAGCAAATACCTGCTTGTTAGCACAAAGACATTATTTTGTTTAAAACACCACAAGCATGGTAAAATAAATCTGATGTTTAAGTATGTTCTAATCAATATTTTTTATTTTAACACTAATATTAATAAAATGCTCAAATGTGGGTTTTCCTTTACTTCAGAGGAAGGGACAGTATACTTGCATTCTCCCTGGATCACAATCTACCTCCTGTTCCAGCAAGGGATTAAAATTATGCCAGGTTTATTCCTACTCTCTGCTGCCCGATGTATTGCCAGTGGAGGTGACAGATGCAAGTCTCAACCCAGTGACTACCTCCATTGGGCCCCCTTTCTGGTCATTTGCAAGAGGGAGGGATGCAGCAGTTCTGTAGTCTCTGCTTACTCACTCAAGAGGCTACTCATGAGGGGATACTCAAAGCTGTACTGTTAAGACACACTTTGCACTCCCTTCCTCCTCTGTGCTGTATGCAAGACAGGCCAAAATTTGGCCCTAAATAGTAATTACCCCCATCAAGTCCTCAGTTGCCAAATAAAAGGCAGCTGCAAAAATCTCTGTCATGCTTATAAATATTTAATCAAATCTTTTTTTTATATAAAACAAATAGGAACTCAGAGGTAGGACTCTAGGTCAGAGTGCTGTCATTGACTCTTAAGGATAAATTCATGAGATTAACTGTATAACTTCCACAGCCTCTCTCTATTAAATAAAAGACATTTTAAATAAAGATTACTACACATTTGTGTCCTTTTATCCAATCATCAGTCAGATTACTTGTCAATCAAGAATTTTTTAAAATTGGCCTTAAAAAAGAATTTTAATAGCATCTAGGAAAAGAAAAAAAATCCTGTTAGTTTTTGTAAATATATCAGAAGCAGAAAGCCTGTCAAACAACCAGTGGGGCCTCTAGATGACCGATGTGTTAAAGGAGCACTCAAGGAAGAAAAGGCCATTGTGGACAAGCTAAATGAATTCTTTGCATCGGTCTTCATTAGAGTGGATGTGAGGGAGATTCTGATACCGGAGCCATTCTTTCTAGGTGACAAATTTGAGGCGCTGTCCCAAATTGCAGTGTCAACAGAGGCGATTTTGGAACAAATTGATCAATTAACAGTAATAATGATTAGAGGTATGGAACAGTTTCCATGAAAGGGGAGATTAAGACGACTGGGACTATTCATCTTGGAAGAGAGATGGCTATGTGGGACATGATAGAAGTTTATAAAAATCATGAATAGCATAGAGAAAGTGAATAAGCAAGTGTTATATTTACTCCTTCACATAACACAAGAAATTAGGTTAAAAAAAGAATTAGATAAGTTCACGGAGGATGGGTCCATCAATGGCTATTAGCCAAGATGATCAGGATTGCAACCCCATGCTCTGTGTGTCCCTAAACTTCTGACTCCCAGGTGCTGGGACTGGACAACAGAGGACAGAGGATTTTTACTAAAAAGAAAAGCCTTATTGAGAGAGTATAAGTGGGAACTAGTTGGAAAAATGGCCTTGTGCTGACTCTTTCTACAGGGATGAATTTCATCAAAAAAGATTCGAATTTTTGAGAAATCACATAACATTTAACATGAGATATCTACTTATCTGTGTATAATAAGGATAAAAAGTAACTTTGCAAATGTGGCATTATAGACATTTACCAAAATGTAAGGAACAGAATAGATGTGTTGCTACTGCAGCAATATACAAGAGTTTTCTACTAAGGAAGCTCAAAAGGAGAAGACTGAAATATTTTTACATCCAGTGAAAAAATGTACTCAGACTGAGGTCTCAGAGGCATGATTTCAGAATAAAATTGGGAGAGAGAAAGCCAAGAAAATAATATTTTCTTCATTTTTTAGGTTATGGACAACATAACCAGAAAAGTCAATTAACTGTTTTACTAAAGAGTCCTCATGAAATAGCCATCTGAAATCTCAAACACAAACTGTGTTGCCAGCCAGCGACATAAAATTTTAACAAAGTATTTTCATTCTAGACCCTAACAGGCCTTAGGGAACTACTGTGCCCAGAAAAAATGGAGAGGAGGTTGTGAAGGCTAGGAACATAAAAGGGTTTAAAAGAGAACTAGATAAATGGTTAAGTCCATTAATGGCTATTAGCCAGGATGGGTAAGGAATGGTGTACCTAGCCTCTGTTTGTCAGAGTGGGGTGATGGATGGCAGGAAAGAGATCACTCCATCATTACCTGTTAGGTTCACTCACTCCAGGGCAGTTGGCGTTGGCTGGATGGACCTTTGGTCTGACCCACTATGGCCATTTTTATATTCTTATGAGAGGAGTACCGAGATACCCTGTTTGCAGCATGTGAGAGACAGGATGTACATACTGTACACTAGGTCAGACAAGAAAGGGTTCTTTTCATAAGGAATGCAGGAAGTCTGACCCACCCCAGAAAAATGTCTCAGTCTAACAACTGGAAAGAAGCAATCTACCTAGGGTCATCAAGGGAATGAAGACAAAAAGGAGGGCAAGGAACATATGGATATGCAGAGGGAGGGAAGAAGTGTGCGCTCGCTCTCTCAGAAGATAAGAGTGAGGAAGCTGCTAGATCCTCCCCAAAAAGGATAGAAAAATCTGGAAATCTGATTAGTTTGTCACAATTAAGAACTATACTTCTTGCCAGAGACAAAATTAAAATTCAGGTGAGCTGGTTTGAATCTTCCCTGTGAATGAAGCTGAGAATAGCTGTGATCCAAATTCTCAGCAAGACCAGAGCACTCCAAAGATGTGTACGTAAGAGAGATGATATTTTGTTTCTCCTTGTGTTATGTTTTCTTTTATATCTGAGACTCTGTAACATCTTGTGTGCCCTTGTACTTAATAGTAAATGAGTCCTATTAATAAATACTAATAATGAATATTTGCATTACTTAAAATGTAAAAGTGTTCTAACATGTTTAATTCACCATAAAGACATTAATGGAGTAACAGAAGTGTACTGTGTGACACAAATAAAGGTAAATAAATGCAACTCCCTCTTCGTTTTAAGTGTTTGTGAGGTCATCAACTCTTTCAGGAAAGACAGATTCCTGAACTCAAGCCTTTTTCAGATAAAATACTTTTCAGTGCTATTTTTAAAAATGTATGAATTTCCAATGTTTTAGCTACCCAGGTATCTTGGCTCCACTGAAGTCAATGGCAAAGCTTCCATTGACTTCAGCAAAGCCAGAATTTCACCATGTTTCGGATGTAGTATCTTAAATAACGTTCATTTACTTATGAAAAAAACTAACTAATTTCAGTTCACTTTTATATATTAAAAACTCCCATCACTGAAGATAGACTTTAATACCTGTATCATACATTGACAATTTTTTTCCACACATATCAACAATAGCAATAACTTTCAGGAAAATACAAAGTGAGGATAAAATCACATGAACAATTTGTGTGTTTATGCAAAATTAGAATCCACTAGGATTGGAAAACGTGTGTGTGTGTGTGTGTGTGTGTTCTGTTTCCTCCAGTGTTGGGTATTCAAGGAGCCCTAACATGAATACATGCACAGTTTAAGATTCCTGGAAATAGTACAAATTCCTAAAAGTATTACTCAAACAAAACAGAGGTGCATGAATCAAAAAGACATTTCATGAGTGGAGAGTTATTACATTTTAATTAGTCTGGATTCTATCTGATCACTCTCCAATGACTATTGCATTTTGCTAACTTCAAAAGGGAGTCCTAAGAGACTCTTCATCCTTACAATTTCATGCTTTTCTCAGTCAACTATCAGGCCCATAAAATCTCCTCTTTCTTGGATATACATACAAAAATAAAATTAGCTCTGAATTCAGGGCTTCTCTTAGGGACATCCTGTCTTAGGGCCTATTAACTATTCTAGTGATTCTATGAACTGACTAAAGTCTGCTACAACTGTAGACTAATAACACTACTTTGCAGGTCTTTCTACTAGAACAAGACAAGCAGTCACTTACTTTTAAAACACTACACTGCACTGGCATCAGAGTTTGGAAACCTGAAAACCATGCAGCTTTGGTGAGTCTTGCCACAACAGTGACTGTGACAGAAAACATCCATAACTTTATTGGTCACTCAAATTTTCATGAACCTCAGCCAAAAGGCTGGCTGCTATCTAAACCTATAAAGGGAGAGCTTGACCACTGAATCTCAGATTCAGAACAGGGTGACCAGACATCCCGATTTTATAGGGACAGTCCTGATCTTTGGGTCTTTTTCTTATGCAGGCTCCTATTACACCTGCCACCAAGTCCTGATTTTTCAAAAATGAGTTGAGGAACACAGGAGTCTGAGTTTTCTGGTAGAGCATTTCACACAAGTGGAGATGGTTAACTATATACAGTGATGTACTACCGTCACAACATTCCATATTTGTTCCTCCTTTCCATTTTATGGATTGTTTGCTTGAAACCACCAAAGGAAGAAACAATGGATGAACAAGGAAAAATCTAGAACAAAGAGCTATAGAAAAATGACTTCACACAGTAGGTGTGCTTTAGGGACAATATCTCAAGGCAGTACCCTAAATAGGCCTATGGAAGACTAAAACAATCTTTTTTTTCTTATAAAAAGGACTTCCAATAACTCTCTCCCGAAAAGATTAAGGAATGCTCTAAGAAATCTTGAAGGTCAAGAATTAGCTTCGTATTTATAGCACAGCTTCCCAGTGTGTTCTTTGAGCTTGTTGTTCCTAGCATGTTGTTTTTTCCATCTGCTGACTGCCAGTATGGTATAACCTTATATTTCGATTATAAAAAAGTACAAAAGGAGCTTTTTTAAAAAAATTACAGTACACTTTTGGCTTCATTTCTTAGTGCAAGTCAGCTACTCTGGCATCAAAAATGTAATCTAGGTCAGAGATAATGCTGAATCTTTTCTGATGTAAACAAGTAGCATTCCACTGTTTAATTATGTCAAAGTATATTATAACCATTTATGACTAATGCCTATATGAATTACATTGTCACAGAAGATGTTAAGTTCTATCACGTGAAAATATTCACCTTCATATACTGTCTGAATAAAATCAATTAAAATCAGGTCAAGAACATATTTTTCCCCTCACTTAATTAGCAGCAAAAACATGTAAGGCGCACCATGCTGGTCTTAAACAAAGAGTATGAATTGCAAAATTGTTTATATTTTTAATTCTATCTTGGTTAAATACTGAACTCTGTTCTATGCTGCTTTCTTGGTTAGTTTTTTAATATTAACTCAATCATTTGTAGAATTTTACTGCCTGGAATATATTTAGCAATAATCTTTCCCATCATAGCATACCAATATCAAAATAAAATAAAGTATGTGTCAGTATAAAAATGTATTGATTTTTTAAAAAATACTTACTTATAATGTTCTTCATGGCCTTGCTTCTAGTTACCTTAGGATCCTTTTGGTTTCTGAAATTTCTGGGTGCACATTCAACTTTGTTTCAGAGACTCTCCTGTCTTCAGCTGGGCTATGGACTAAGGTCACTGGGGCTAGGTCCTTTTCTTATTATACCCCTCATCTGTGGAACTCTTTGCACCCCAAGTTACATCTGTTGAATCAGTAATATTGTTTACATTAAACCACAAATCAAAATCTACTGATTTCACCTTTTCACTTTTTTTGGCCATTCTGTAAAATATTCTCAACCTGCTTTACACTCTGTACCATAATTTTATTTATTAAAAGAAAAAAAGGAAGAGAGGGTGGAGAAAGAAATAAAGATATCTTTTGTTAAATCATGGAGGCTAGTCAGAAACACTGGATCTTTTAAAAATTGGTAATTAAAGTTTGTGCAATGATTGTGATTGTATAAGAAGGTATACATTTAAAGAAACACTTTCTCAAACAAGTTCAGTTATATTACCCATCGCTGATATTAGCTAAACACTCTAGGTTTTAAGTATCACAGCAAATGATCGTAATAATTTAAAGACAATGCTGTAGTTAATATCACAAGATAAAAGATGTAAAAAATATGCAACATGTAGTAGTATCTCTCTCTCTGTGTATTAGAAACCTGAATGGCCTCAATTCTGCAAAGCGATCTGCCAGTACAGGTTGTGAGCCATTCACTGGGATTTTGTGCAGTTACATGAATGCTGGGACATGCCATTGCAGAAACAGTGCCTGGATGGCACCCAGTGCTGCTCTCTCTTAAAAGAAAACAGCACTGTATTTTCATTGAGGTATTTATCTCAGCTGCAACATAGGGTAGGTCTTCACTACCCACCAGATCGGTGGATAGCAATCGATTTTCTAGCGATTGATTTCTCACGTCTCCTTAAGAAGCAAGAAATCGATCGCTAGCGGTGCCCCCGTCAACTCTGTAACTCCAGCCTGCCGCGAGGCACAAGCTGGTGTTGATGGTGAGCACGCCACCAACCGCCGCCGCCATGAGGACGGCAGGTAAGTCGGCTGAAGGTATGCCAACTTCAGCTACGTGATTCACCTTCCCGCAGTGAAGACCAGCCCAGAGCGTGCTGCAGTTAGGGTGACCAGACAAGTGTGAAAAATAGTGATGAGGGTGGGGGGCAATAGGAGCCTATATAAAAAAAAGACCCCAAAATCGGGACTGTCCCTATAAAATCGGGACATTTGGTCACCCTAGCTGCAGTCCGCTAGTTTCTCCGGAGCAGACTTTTAATGTGGCAGTTTCAGTTTCTCTGCTACTGAGAGCAACTAGGAGTCATTGCATGGCCCTTTAATTCAATTAGCTGGTTTCTTTTAAAGGAGAAAGGCATTGGATCCAATCACATTGAAGGCGGATTGAAAGGAGAGCTAATGTAATCTCCTAAAAGGTAATACTTTGAAAGTCTGCTAGTTTAACACCAGTATCTTGAAGACCCATTAGAAACATTCTCCTGAAAAGAAACGGTTACTCACCTCTCGTAACTGTTGTTCTTCGAGATGTGTTGCTCACGTCCATTCCAACAAGTGTGTGCGCACTGCGCATGCACGGTCCCGGAAACTTTTCCCTAGCGGTACCCGTCGGGTCGGCAGGGGAGACCCCTAGAGTGGCGCCGAAATGGCGAAGTATATATGACCCTGCCAACCCGCCCCCCACCCAGTTCCTTCTTGCCGGTCACTCCGACAGAGGGGAGGCGGGAGGGATTTGGAATGGACATGAGCAACACATCTCGAAGAACAACAGTTACGAGAGGTGAGTAACCGTTTCTTCTTCTTCGAGTGATTGCTCATGTGCATTCCAACAAGTGACTTACAAGCAATCATCTCGGAGGAGGGTTAGGAGTGTCCTTGACTCCTGTTCTTAAGACCGACTGTCTGAAGTGAGCATCGTCTGCCGCCTGCTGGGCTATGACGTAGTGTGAGGTGAAGGTGTGAACAGATGACCATGTCGCCGCTCTACAGATGTCAATAATGGGGACATGCACCAGGAACGCCACCCATGTGGACTGTGCCCTGGTGAAGTGAGCTGTTAAAGGAGAAGGTACAACATTCGACACCTTGTAACACAATCTAATGCACCAAGTTATCCATGACGAGAGCCGTTGTATTGAAATCGGAAGGCCCTTCATTCTTTCCGCTACTGCAATAAATAGGTGTGGAGACTTATGGAATGATTTTGTGCGTTGTATGTAAAAGGCTAACACCCTTCTAACGTCCAGAGTATGAAATAACCTTTCCCTATTAGAGGAATGGGGCTTAGGGAAAAACACAGGGAGAAACAACTCCTGATTTAAATGAAAGGGGGACACCACTTTAGGAAGGAAGGCCGGATGGGGACGCAGTTGGATCTTGTCTTTATGAAAGACTGTGTAAGGTGGCGTGGAGGTAAGCACCCTGATCTCCGAAACCCTCCGCGCTGAAGTAATGGCTACCAGAAAAGCCGTCTTCCACGAAAGGTAGGAGAGCAGGCAGGTGGCTAGTGGTTCAAAGGGTGGCCTCATAAGAGCCGTAAGTAGAAGGTTTAGGTCCCATGAAGGGGTAGGCTGGCGGACAGGAGGGTACAACCTATCCAGGCCCCTAAAGAATCTAGCCACAAGTGGGTTGCTAAATAGGAAGGTCCCATCTATACCTGGGTGAAAAGCTGAGATAGCAGCAAGGTGCACCCTTAACGTTGAAATGGCCAACCCTTGCTGTTTAAGGTTAAGAAGGTAGTCCAAAAGGAAGGGTACCAAGGCAGAGCGTGGGTCCGCCCCCTTACTTTGGGACCACAAGGAGAAGCGCTTCCACTTAGCCGTGTAAGTGCCACGTGTGGAAGGTTTCCTGCTCCCCATAAGGACATCCTTTACCGGGTCTGAACACTGTAATTCTGCAGGGTTTAGCCATGGATATTCCACGCCGTGAGGTGGAGAGAGGGAATGTTTGGCTGTTGAATGTGGCCGTGATCCTGGGAGATCAGTGTCGGAAATAGTGGGAGGGTTATGGGCTTGGCTATGCAGAGACTGAGTAAGCGGGTGTACCAGTGTTGACGGGGCCAAGCTGGAACTATGAGAATCAGAGCTGCTCTGTCCTGTCGGACCTTGAGCAGTACCCTGTGGATGAGAGGGAATGGGGGAAATGCATAAAGCAGGCCCCCTGACCAGTGAATCTGGAACGCGTCTGCTTCCGACCCGGGGCTGAGGTTGAGGAAGGAGCAGAACCTCCGGCACTTCCTGTTGGACCTTGCGGCAAACAGGTCCACCAGGGGAAAGCCCCACCATAGGAAGAGAGAGTGGGCGATATCCGGCCGGAGGGACCACTTGTGACCTTGGAACCAGCGACTGAGTCTGTCCGCCAGCCCGTTCTGACACCCGGGAAGGTAGGCTACCTGCGGGTATATTGAATTCCTGATGCAAAACTCCGAAAGGTCTAGGGCTTCCCTGCAAAGGGGAGAGGAGCGAGCACCACCCTGTTTGTTGATATAAAAAACATTGCCGCTGTGTTGTCCGTCAACACAGAAACACACTTGCCTTGTAGGTGGTCCCGGAAGGTCTGGAACGCCAAACGAATTGCCCTGAGTTCTCTGACATTGATGTGGAGAGATAGCTTGCTCTGGGACCAGAGACCTTGGGTCGTGGCATTCCCAAGATGCGCCCCCCAACCCAGGGCAGAAGCGTCTGTCACCAACGTTATGGAGGGCTGTGTTTTCTGGAAGGGAACCCCCACCGACAGTGAACAGGGCAGGAGCCATCAGTGGAGGGAGTCTACGACATGCATCGGCAGGGTCACAAGAATGTCTAGAGGGTCCCTGCCCTGTTTGAACACACTGGCTAGCCAGGCTTGCAAAGGGCGAAGCCGGAACCTGGCGTATGGAACCACGTAAGTGCACGCCGCCATGTGTCCCAGGAGGACCATGCAGTTCCTGGCCGTAGTTGTCGGGAACCTGATGAAGGATCGAACGATGCATGAGATTGTGTCGCGACAAGGTGACGGGAGGAAAGCTCTTGCCACCCTGGAATCCAACACCGCTCCAATAAACTCGATCCTCTGAGTTGGGGTAAGAATTGATTTTGGCTCATTTAGGATCAGGCCCAGCTGTAGAAACGTGGCTCTGACTAGCGACAGGTGCTTGGCTACTAACTGTTCTGAGTTTGCCTTGATGAGCCAGTCATCGAGGTAAGGGTATACATGGACATGGTGTCGCCGCAGGAATGCTTCCACTACCGCCATGCATTTTGTAAACAGCCTCGGGGCCGTGGACAGCCTGAAGGGGAGAACTACTAATTGGTAGTGTCGATCCTCTACGACAAACCTTAGGAACCTTCTGTGGGCTGGAATGATTGCTATGTGAAAATATGCATCTTTTAAGTCGAGGGCGGCGAACCAGTCTCCCCGTTCCATGGAAGGGATAATCGAGGTTAAGGAAAGCATGCGAAACCTTAGTTTCTTTATGTAGGAGTTGAGGCCTCGCGAATCTAGAATGGGGCGAAGGCCACTTTTGGCTTTCGGGATAAGGAAATAATGGGAGTAATACCCTTTCCCCTGAATTCTTGAGGAATCTCTTCTATAGCACCCAGCGATAGGAGTGTGTGAACTTCCTGTAAGAGAAATTGCTTGTGCGAGGGGTCCCTGAAGAGGGACAGGGAAGAAGGGGGTAGAGGGTGGGGAGGAGGGAGAGAAGAAAACTGGACAGAATATCCCACTCGTACCGTGCTCAGGACCCACCTGTCGGAAGTGATCCAAGACCATGCACGGTAAAAGTGGGATAAGCGGTTGACAAAAGGAAGCAAACCGACTGGTGTTCCGTCCTCGGGCAAGCCTTCAAAAGTTTCATCTAGAACCAGGGGGCTGCCTGTTATTATTGGGAGGTTGACCCTGTCGGGAGGAAGAACGAGGTCGTCCTCTGCCATTACCCCTTGCACCTCGTCTGGGCTGGTCCCGTCTAGCGGGAGGTTGATAAAAATGAGCAGGGGGAGGAGGAGGGGGCCGGAAAGGTCTCCTTTGGGGTTGGGGGGTATGTAGTCCCAGGGATCTCAAGGTGGATCTAGAGTCCTTAAGGCTATGCAGTCTTCTATCAGTGTCCTGAGCAAAGAGACCCTGTTGGTCAAAGGGAAGGTCTGGATCATGTTTTGGACCTCTGGAGGGATCCCAGACACCTGTAGCCAGGCACTGCGGCGCATGATTATCGCAGTAGCCATGGCTCTGGCTGCAGAGTCCGCGGAGTCGAGGGCTGCCTGTAGTGCCGCCCTAGAGACCACTCTGCCTTCTTCAATGATGGCCTTGAATTCTATGACCGAGTCCTTTGGCACAGATTCCTGGAACTTGGTAAGGGCCGACCAAGAGTTAAAGGCGTAGCGACCCAGAGCAGCCTGCTGATTCGAAATCCTGAGTTGCAGGCCTGCTGACGAGTAGACCTTCCTGCCAAATAGATCTAACTTTTTGGCATCCCTGAATTTCGGGGTCGAACCTGTCTGACCTTGACGTTCCCTACTATTAGCTGCCTCCACAACTAAGGAACCCGGTTGTGGGTGGGTATATAAATGCTCGTACCCCTTCTGGGGAGCAAAATAGCATCTTTCCACGCCTTTGGCCGTTGGTGGAATAGAGGACGGGGTCTGCCACGGAGTATTCATATTAGACTGAATAGTCTTTATGAAGGGTAAAGCCACCCTGGAAGGTCCATCTGGGGCGAGGATGTCCACTGTGGGATCTACCTCCTCAGTCACAATTTCCACTGGTAAACTGAGGTTTTGGGCTACCCGTCTAAGAAGGTCCTGGTGGCCTCTCACATCCATGGGGGGCAGGCCTGGGGACGTGCCTGCCAACGCCTCATCTGGTGACGATGACAAGGATGTACCCGGAAAGGGTTCCTCCTGACCTTCTGGTTCCCTGAGAGAGGGGTCAGTGACAGGCTCATCCTGGGGGACAGGAGGTGTGTCAGGGTGTGGTTCCTGGGCACCTGAAGGGCCCGGTACCGGCTCTTCCGGTGCCGTATCAGGGCGTGGTGCCGTGATCGTGGCCGAGGGAGGCGCCCGCGGCACCAAAACCACAGATGTAGGTCTGGAGCCCTGCCCTTGATGATACACCCAGGGCGTCCAAAACGGCCATTGTACAGCACCCCGCCACTGGGGTGGCCACGATGGGGGTGGAAGATCCCAGTGGAGATGGCGGTGACTCGAGCGGCGCGAGGTTGACCGGCGATGACTGTGGCCAGATCTAGACAACCCCGCATCCGACCCGGATGAATAGTCCGACGCTGACCATGGCGGTGCCGAGCCTTGCAGTACCGGGGAGCGGTGTCAGTAAAACATAGTCGGCTTCCCTGGGTGCTGAGGGGCGGAGGCTGAGTGAACAGGGTCCAAATCCGACGTCGTATGGCGTGAGGCGGAGGATGTTGACGGTCCCGGTGCCGGTGGAATGACATGGCCTGACACCGTCAGTGCCATAGGCGGTGCCGCCAGACTGGACTGGGGCGGGATGATCGGTGCCGTAGGACATGGTATAGGTGCCGGTATTATGAACGGTGCCGGTGCGGTGTCCTGGGACATATCAGTAAGGTCCCTGGCCGCTTCATAGGTATCCGGCGTCGAGGGCAGGTCTAAGTCCTCCAAAGTGTCTCGAGCCGGAGAATCCGCGCCCGTCAGAGACAGAGGCTTAGGCACCGAGGCCGATGTGCTGCGCACAGGCTCCTCAGAGGACTGGTGACGACATCGCGATGCCGAGCCAGTCTTGGAGGGCTCACCTTGAGTTTTGTGCGCCGGGGAGCGACCTCTGTCTGGTCTCTTCTTCTTAGAAGGCACCAGGGATTGAGACTTGTGTCTCCACGAAACGCTCGAGCGGCATGTCGGGGATCGGTGCCGGTGAGATTTTGACGTTGCCTTCCTCGGCACCGGAGCTTCGCGTACCGAGGCCGGAGCACTGTGCACCGTAGGCTGAGCAGGATCCGCCTGTGGCTGCAAGGCCGACTCCATGAGAAGAAGCTTAAGCCGAAAGTCTCTTTCTTTCTTTGTACGTGGCTTAAAGCTCTTGCAAATCGGGCACTTCTCTGTCTGATGGCCCTCCCCCAGGCACTTAAGGCACTTGGAATGAGGGTCACTATTAGGCATCGGCTTCCCGCAGCCTTCGCAGGTTTTAAACCCCGGCGCCCGAGGCATGCCCCGGTGCCGGAGTAAAGAAACAGGACAGGGGTCCCTGGATGCTAAACTAATTAACAACAAGTAACAACAACAAACTCTAACTACAACTATAACTAAGAACAACAACTATCGGAACGAGAACCGCTAAAACAGTGCACAAGACACTAGCTGTTCCAGCAACCGCCACGAACAGTAAGAAGGAACTGGGTAGGGGGCGGGTCGGCAGGGTTATATATACCTCACCATTTCGGCGCCACTCTAGGGGTCTCCCCTGCCGACCGGACGGGTACCGCTAGGGAAAAGTTTCCGGGACCGTGCATGCGCAGTGCGCACACACTTGTTGGAATGCACATGAGCAATCACTCGAAGAAGAACCAACAGAATTATATCAGAATTAATTAAAAGTGCTTTATCAAAAGAAGTACAACAAACTTAATACATATTTTTGAGATCTTCCAGAATGTTGAATCAGTTCTAGTTTACAGACTATATAATGAGAATCTTAGTAGAGAGATGGTACAATAGGGTTTTACAATCAACAATAACACCCCCCCTCCACACACACTCCCATAAAATCCCACTCCCATAAAACAAAACAAACAATCTACCAGGTTTACTGGATTTTCACTGTAATGTGAAGATTCTCATAAGGTACAGTGTGGTACCAAATCTTGATTATATTAAATTACAAACTTAATCCATTATATTCAATATTATTACTGAATGTCTTAGCTAAGCATGCAAACGAAACCATTCCATTTTCTTGGAGAATATTTCATCTTTAGTTTTTACTGACTCCATTAGTGCTGGTAATTGATAATCATGAGATTTTATTAACTGAAAATAGTACTTCCTCAATGTAAGAGTAAAATTGAGTCAGGGTTTTATCGGAAAATAGGTATCAATACATTAAAAAATAATCACATTATTTACTAGGTCCACTGAATCTCTTATGGATATACTACCGTCTTTCACAGGCAAAGGATTTAAATATAAACTTAATGTGTTCATCTAAACAGTATGTTTTAAATGTATGGCTTTAGCATTTAGGTTTTCTTAAAATATAGGACATTGTCTTTCATATTATCTTTCTATCTTCATGAAAGGTGATAGGCTAAAATCTGTTTACACTGATGCCTCTATCTATGTACAAAGCAGGTATGGACAAGATAATGGCCCTCCAATATGCCTGAAACCTGACCTATGGAAAAGATCACCTCTAAGGCTAAAAACAGTTCATTCTTCACAGCCTTTAAGCCTATGGCCTGTACTGAGATGGCAGATACCACCAATAAAATATGATAGCATCTTTTGTCATATGGACTCTTTTGATTTCATACATAGATAGCTGTCTCCCCAATACGCATTTTCAAATCAACTCAGGCCAATCGTTTCAATGAAAGCTTGTGTAAATATGATTTGACAGGATTGGGCTCTCAGCCATGGACTTTAACTGCTAGTTTGTAGGTATTCAAGAAAATGAATACTGTAGAATTTTCAATCCAGAGTTTTCAAATCTTAAATACAGATACTACACTTTACTACATAAGGATTTTTTTAACTAGAGAAAATATCTGAAATCTGCAACAAGGCAAATTCATTACTTTGTGTATATGCTACATAAAATATCTTTTCCATTCAAAGAATGAAACTTTAACCTTACAATGGAATTTTATTGTAAGGCACTCTCTGAAATAACTGAAATTTCTTAAAGAAATTGGTGCATCTAAATAAAGCATTTCATCATGCATAAACACCCTGTGTACCAGAGGTTTAACAACACAGCATTTGTTTACCCAAGCAAAATAAATAAAGCTCTAAAAATATGACATAACTGAGTTTAAAAATTTATTATGCAAAATATTTAAGCCATGCATCCTTATTATATGAATACAATATACTAGAGTAAAAATTATTTCTTAATTTCATATTTAAATGTATTCCTAATGTACAAGTGAAGTAAAAGTAATGTTTACTTACAAAAAATGTATATATCCTCCCTTAACCATATAAGGTCTATTCAATGTGCATATTACAGAACAAATTTACTGGGAACAGCATATTTCAATGGATACAGCATACTTCCATCTATGATTTCAGTACCTACATCACATGGACAATTGACAACAATCAAGTATAAAAAGTTCCGAAGTCACCAAGAATTCTAGAGCATATTATTTTCTAATCTCATCATGAATGTACACATGATTTCTCCATTATTAAATTTCTAAACCAGATAATGCCTTAAGCTATAAAAAGTGACTTTTTGAATACATGGAGATGTACAAGACAGAACGTTATTTTTTCACTAAAAACTGTAATGTTAATCAATACGTCAGACATTCATCATATTCATTATACATATATGTACATGTTGTGCTCATCAGCATTATAAATGTCATTGAACAACTACGATGTGTGATTTTATAAAACACATTGCCCACCTATAGTTGAGTGTCCTACATACACTGGCTAAGGGCATTGTTATTGCTCACAGGTATCAGACTCTCTCAGCTAGTTTGCTTTTCCATTACCCAAAAGATCTCCCCTTTTTTCTGTCTCCTTCCATCGAGCCTCCCAATCTTTCTTCTCCTCTACCTCTCTTGATCAAAGATTTACCTTTAATCTGATCTGTGTTCTCAGGGATTGGGTTTCTAGACCAGTTTCTTGGTTGGATGGCTTGTTCATGAAATGCAACTCTCCCAGAATGACATCCCTATGAAATGTGGCACACTGAGCAGCAACTAATTATGACTAAAGATTCCATTGGTGATCAGGAGCTGTTATTTTCCTTGGTAACAGTAAGAAAGAATCAATTTCTATCAAGATTTAATAACTCCATGATTTTGTATTGGACATCTAACTTAAAGAATGCCTGTGAAAATGAGGTAGGATCAGAGACTAATATAGGGAAAAAACAAGTTAAAAAATACTTAGACAAGTGAGCTCTCTTCAAGTCACCAGAGACTAATGAAATAGACCCTAGAATTCTCAAGGAGCCATATCTTGACTTTAGCAAGGTTTTTCATACTGTCTCGCATGACCTTCTCATAAACAAACTAGGGAAATACAACTTAGATGGAGCTACTATAAGGTTGGTGCATAAATGGGGAGAAAACTATTCCCAGAGAGTAGTTACCAGTAGTTCACAGACAAACTGGAAGGGCATATCTCATGGGGTCTTGCAGGGATCCGTCCTGGGTCCAATTCTGTTCCATATCTTCCTCAGTGATTTAGACAATGGCATAGAGAGTACACTTATAAAGTCTGTGGATGATACCGAACTGGGAGGTGTTGCAAGTGCTTTCAAGGGTAGGATTAAAATTCAAAACAATCTTCACAAACTAGAGAAATGGTCTGAAGAAAATGGGATGACATTCAGTAAGGACAAATGCAAAGTACTCCACTTAGGAAGGAACAATCAGTTGCACAAATACTAAATGGAAAGGACTCTTTAGGAAAGAATACTGCGGAAAGGGACCTGTGGGTCATAGAGGATCACTAGGCAAATATGAGTGAACAGTGTAACGCTGTTGCAAAAAAGTGAACATCATTCTGGGATGCATTAGCATAGGGGTTGGCCACCTTTCAGGGGTGGTGTGCTGAATCTTCATCTAGTCAGGCCTTTGTGTGCCAGTTCGGAAGAGGCGGTGCTTCAGGCGGAAGGGGAGGGGCTGAAGGAGCCAGCAGTGGGAACCCCAGGGCGGTGGTAGGCTGAGTGGCTCAGACCACCTGCTTTGGGGTTTCCCCCGCAGGCTCCTGCCAGCTGGGGTCCCACTGCCTGCCCCAGTCAGCTCCTGCTGCTAGCTTGGGTATAGGGAACACAAGCTGACAGCGGGCTGGCAGGAGTGTGCGGGGGAAGCCCCGAAGCGGCGCGAGCTGAGCGGTCAGCCCGCGCCCCTTTGGGGTTTCCCTCTCTGGCGCCTTTCCAGTTGGGGTCCCCTGCCTGCCCCAATCAGCTCCTGCTGCCAGTCTGGTTATAAGGAACCCAAGCTGGCAGCCGGAGCTGAGTGGGGCAGGCGGCGGCTGGCAAGGTGCCGGCGGGGGAAGCCCCAAAGCCGCAGGGGGGCTGAGCTCTCCCCACGTGCCAGTCTAAATTGGCTCACGGCCATGTTTGGCACGCGTGCCATAGGTTGCCGACCCCTGCATTAGCAGGAATGTTGTAAGCAAGACATGAGAAATCATTCACTCTGCTCCATGCTGATTAGGCCTCAACTGGACTAGTGTGTCCAGTTCTGGGTGCCACACTTCAGGAAAGATGTGGCCAAATTGGAGAAAGTCCAAAGAAGAGCAACAAAAATGATTAAACGTCTAGGAAACATGACCTCTGAGGGAAGACTGAAAAAGCTGGTTTGTTTAGTCTGGAGAAGAGATGACTGAGAGGGGGCATAACAGTTTTCAAGTACATAAAGGTTTGTTACAAGGAGGAGTGAGAAAAACTGTTCTCCTTAACCTCTGGGGATAGGACAAGAAGCAACGAACTTAAATTGCAGCAAGAGAGCATAAGAACATAAGAAAGGCCATACTGGGTCAGACCAAAGATCCATCTAGCCCAGTATCCTGCCTACCGACAGTGGCCAATGCCAGGTGCCCCGGAGTGAGTGAACCTAACAGGTAAAGATCAAGTGATCTCTCTCCTGCCATCCATCACCCGCCTCTGACAAACAGAGGCTAGGGACACCATTCCTTACCCATCCTGGCTAATAGCCATTAATGAACTTAACCTCCATGAATTTAAACTCTGTTATCATCTTAGCCTTCACAGCCTCCTCAGGCAAGGAGTTCCACAGGTTGACAGTGCGCTATGTGAAGAAGAACTTCCTTTTATTTGTTTTAAACCTGCTGCCCACTAATTTCATTGGTGGCCCCTAGTTCTTCTATTATGGGAACAAGTAAATAACTTTTCCTTATTCATTTCCTCCACACCACTCATAATTTTATATACCTCTATCATATCCTCCCTTAGTCTCCTCTCTTCCAAGCTAAAAAGTCCTAGCCTCTTTAATCTCTCCTCATACAGGACCCGTTCCAAACCCCTAATCATTTTAGTTGCCCTTCTCTGAACGTTTTCTAATGCCAGTATATCCTTTTTGAGATGAGGAGACCACATTTGTACTCAGTATTTAAGAAGAGCAGTTTAGGTTGGACATTAGAGAACTTCCCAACTGTCAGGGCAGTTAAGGATTGGTATAAATTGCCTAGGGAGGCTGTGGAATCTCCATCACTGTAGATCTTGAAGAGCAGGTTCAACAACACCTGTCAGGGATGGTTTACCTAATCCTGCCATGAATGTAGGGGTCTAAACCAGAGGACCTCTCAAGGTCCCATCCAGTCCTACTATTCTGTGCTTTAATACACTTCTTCTCCAGTAACACAGCAACCCATTCTCCAGCTGGAAAGTTAAAATTGATTACTTTCTCTAAGGCAGGCTTTTATCAATATATTTATATGAAAATACTGGAATGGTAAGTAGAACTGGGTGAATATTGATTTTCCATTCACTGGCAGTTCTGGAAAAAAATGGTTCTAGTTGAATTAAATCTGAAAATTCCAAAATTGAATTAAACAAAAAGTTCACAAAAATTTCATTTTGGGTCAACAGAAATATTTTATTTGATCCAAAACTAAATGTTTAGTTTTTGGACACTTTTAACATAAAAGAAAAAGGGTTAGCTTAAGAAAACAGAATCATAGAATCTTTCAGTCTTCCCTCATAGGACATGTTTACTAGACCTTTAATCATTTTGTTGCTCTTCTCTAGACTTTCTCCAATTTCGCCACATCTTTCCTGAAATGTGGCACTTAGAATTGGACACAACACTCCAGTTGAGGCCTAATCAGCACAGAGTAGAGTGGAAGAATTACTTCTCATGCCTTGCTTATAACATTCCTGCTAATACATACCAGAATGATGGGGTTTTTTTTTGCAACTGTGTTACACTGTTCACTCATACTTAGCTAGTGATCCTCTATGAACCACAGATCCCTTTCTGCAGTATTCTTTCCTAAAGACTCATATTTAGCTTGTGATCCACTATGACCCCCAGATCCCTTTTTGCAGTACTCCTTTCTAAGGAGTTATTTCCCATTTTGTGTGTGTGCAACTGATATTTCCTTTCTAAGAGGAGTACTTTGCATTTGTCCTTACAGAATTTCATCCTATTTACTTCAGACCATTTCTCCGGAGATTTTAAAAACAAAACAAGTAAAGTAGCCACAGAATTGGAAGGTAAGAAATAGCCCTTATTTAATCAGGAGAATTAGTTTTGGTGAAAAAGCTCCCTGACATCCAGTCACCAACTGTTTGCAATTCTGCATCTGGTTCTTTCTCCTCTACTAAGGAAAGCTATTACTGGCTACGGGCTGCAATAAACTCCAGATGAACACCAGGGAAGATATGGAAATGGATTGCCTCATTTTACCTAAACATCACCACTCCAGCCTGTGACTGGGAGCTTCTCTCTCTAATGATGCCTGGAGAGAGGTATTTATGCAAACTTCCCATCAGTGGGAGAGTTCCATCCCGGCAAGACTGTGATCACTGTAAGTTACACTTGTCACCTTTAACTAGTTGGCATTGTATCACACATGGTAGAATCTGAAATTATCACAGTTTCCCTCTAATTAGAAAATAACTAACTATGATAATTATGCAGTGATGGTTGGCAAAATGTTTACCTTTTATTAGTTTCTACTACTAGAAGGAAGGTTTTTATATTTACTTCTATTATTGTTTTACATTTTGTAAAAATGTGTATGAAATTTCTGGAGAAATGTTTGGCACTTCAGCAAATTTGCTTTCCTACTTGCTTTGTGTACGGTATGCTTAGCTTACTAATGCTGTTCAAGCAGTTTAAAAAAAGCATCTTGTATCCCATTCTATTGTATTAAGATTAATAGTTTGACTAATGAAAGATTCAGCACAATTTTCATAAAACATACACATGAATTAAATAATGCCAAAAAGTGATCTCCAAGTAGCATTAAAGTAACCAGGTTAAAAGTGCCATTCAGAACATTAGCTTAGAATTTAGCTTTTAAAAAGTGTTCTAAATTCAATTTCCAGCATGCACTGTGCTTAAATTTGGACATCCTTCTAAAAGATATGCTCGAGCTCAACCAGAATTTGTGGACTTGACACAGAAAACACATAGTGAAATTCTATGGTCTCTATTTACAAAGGTAACCTAAGTCCTGATTTTATTTATTTTTTGGAACACTTAATATTCTTATTTTATTAAATAAAGAGTTATTAAAATAAATCAATTACTAAGTCAGAATATTAAAAAAACATGAAACTCTTACACAAGACTGTAACCAAACAGGCTTTATTTTATGGCTATAGGCTGGCTAAACTTTCCATTGGAGCTCCAGGCTGGCAGTGGCATCAATAAAACAATACATCCTGAAATGCCACAGATAAAAAGAGCCATCCACAGCAGTGCTATATATAGTGTACCAAAGAAAGATAAAACATATAATTATTACATTAACTAACTGAATTTTCCCTCTTACCCTGGTTATCTGGGGCACTCATCACATAAATCTAATGATGTTGGATTATTTTCAAGTTATCTTTAAGAAAAAAACAAAAACTAAATAGAAAACTTAAAAAAATCATTCTGAAAGCTGCATCAAGTATCTGTAGGTGGGGGGGGGGTCAGAGGATGGGGGAGAAGAGAAAGGAGAGAGAGATAATTTATTTACCTAAGATTCAGTAAATTGGTGGAAAAACCTTGGGAAGTTCACTGAGGAAGATATGGAACAGAATTGGACCCAGGACGGATTCCTGCAGGACCCCATGAGATATGCCCTTCCAGTTTGTCTGTGAACTACTGGTAACTACTCTCTGGGAATAGTTTTCTCCCCGATGTTGCCTTCAGACCAAAATGTTTGCCCACTCCCGGAATAAGGGGTTGTACAACTGTGCATATATAGTTCCTTTAAATTTTCTAGGGGCATCTGCAACAGGATAACGACAAAAGATAACAGAACTAGAGAGCAGAGACCTAAATGAAATGAAGCTATTCTCATGCCTACAAAGAAAAAGGAGCAATATAGACTTTTAAATCTGTAAAGCAAAATATTATTCTCTTGCAAATGCATTACATTTAAACTACACAAATATTTTGGTTAAGTAAAAAAGAAAAGCAGTCTGGCTAATTTCCTTTCATGGAAGAGGCACAGTTAGTTCTATGGTTTGAGCATAGGAGTGGGAGCCAGGGCTCCTATTCCTCACTTAGTTAATGGCTTACCATGTGGCCTCAGACAAGCAAATAGACCTCTGAATATCTGGAGTTTCCCGGTATCACAAAGCTATAGGAGGCTAATGATACCCTTATTCACTCTGAGTAGTGCCCTACTCTACAAGTAATCACATTACCTTCAATGGGACTATTTGAAAAGGTACAAAAGTCAACAAGGTACAATAGATCAGAATCTGGCCCTTAATGTGTAAATGCTATACAAATGTTATATATTGTTGTGTGCCCTACTCTAATATCTTTACTCATGTTGAGTGTTTCCTACCTGTGAGAGTATTCCAATTGGAATCAATGAAACTACTTGAATAGTAAAATATTTGGCGTGAATATTTTGGACATTATTATCTCTTCTCTTCTTTCATCCCATAGCATCTTTGGAGGCATGGGGAGGAGTACAACTTTCATATTCATTCCTGCCCATGGCTTGTGCCTCCATTAAGCCCAGCCTGGTCATGTCCCTGAGTATTATGTTCCATCAACTAAACAGTGGTTAGCTCAGTAGGACTGACCTTAGTTGTGTTTGCAGTGTTCTTTGGCATCCTATCATCTGCCTTTTGCAGTGTCCCCACTATTGCAATCTTTTTGACTATTGCCAATCCTGTTCCCTTGATTACACATTCTACTCTCTTTCTAACTTCATTTGTCTTAAAATCATTCCACTTTACACATACCATCTTTCAAAGAACTCTCCTCACAACTGCCTCCAGCCTCCTGACGGCTTTTTCGTTTAATGCAGCTGCTTTCAGACCCCAGAGTAATACTGTTAGTACAATGGTTTGATACATTTTCTCCTTAGGACCAAATGTAATGTTTTTATCAGTCCATAATTTTGTCAATTTCTATGCTGCACCCATGGCTAATGTACATTTTCTTTCAACTTCATCCTTAATGGTACCATCAACACTGAAAGGACGGGGACAAATTGGAGAGAGAGAGTCCAGAGGAGGACACCAAAAATGATCAGGGGCTGGGGCACATGACTTACAAGGAGAGGCTGAGGGAACTAGGCTTCTTTAGCCTCCAGAACAGAAAAGTAAGGGGGGATTTGATAGCAGTCTTCAACTATCTGAAGGGGGGTTCCAAAGAGCATGGAGATGAGCTGTTCTTAGTGGTGGCAGATGACTGACCAAGGAGCAATGGTCTCAAGCTACAGTGGGGGAGGTCTAGGTTGAATATTAGGAAACACTATTTCACTAGGAGGGTAGTGAAGCACTGGAAGGGGTTATCTAGAGAGGTGGTGGAATCTCCTTCCTTAGATGTTTTTAAGGTCAGGCTTGAAAAGCCCTAGCTGGGATGATTTAGTTGGGGATTGGTCCTGCTTTGAGCAGGGAAGTTGGACTAGATGACCTCCTGAGGTCCCTTCCAACCCTGATATTCTATGATTTATGATCAAGCTTCTTAGGTACATACAAGACTCTATTTGTTCTAAAACTTCATCACTGCCGCCTTTCAATGCTTTATCTAGTTTCCTTTTCCAAGATACAACCACTTGACTTCTTGGCATTGACTGTTAGTCCAAGTCAACTACACCAGTTTTCCAAGGTAGTAATATTATCATAACTAATTCCAACATGTCTGCCAGGTGTATGATGCGCAAACGAAGGAGCTTAATTCTAGATCATCCAATGTCTCACCCTCCAGTTTGTCTAATATTCTTAACGTCCATTTTAAGAACAGGATAAAAAATTATGATGATTCCATGTCCCTTTGTCTTACATCAAACTTTGACTTGAACAAGGTTGCTTAATTTTACAATTCTTCCAGCCCAGCAAGAGTCTCCCTACATACCTATTATAATTGTAAAATCTTATCTGGAAGTCCATATAGCTGCTACTTTCCATAATGCTTTCCTCCAAACAGAATCAAATGCCTTTGTAAAGTCAATGAAAACATCAGTCATCTTTAATCTCCATTCTCCATCAACAGTTGGAACATGAATATGTGGTCAGTGCAACTTTCGCCTGGTCTAAAGCTATCCTGTTCTGTGCCTACTACTGCTTGTCTGCTAAATGAATGGGGCAGCTTGCAATGTGGAATGGATATCAGCAATGAACCACCATCAAAAAAAGAAATAAAAAGAGCAGTGAAATAGTTTAAAAACAGAAAGCTGCAGATATTGACAATATAACAGCAGAGCTACTAAAAGCTGGCATGACAAGTGCTATAAAAATTATAAAAAGGCATGAGACCAAGAGGGTACAGATGACTGGCTAAAGACAGTAGTTGTACTATTCTTGAAGGAAGTAGATCCTGTTGATCCAAATAATTAAAGGTACAAGTTAACTGTCAGTACCAGGGAAGATAATGAATAAAATAACTGTGAACAGATTAAGACTTTATTATAAAGATATGTAATTACATATTTCTAACTAGAAGTTTAGATAATTAAAACACATTCCTAAACTGTTGCATTTCATGGAACTTGAACAGTTCTTAGACTGCAAGTCACTCAGTTTGCACAGTAAATTTTACAATGCAAAAGCCATTTTAACCTTACTTTTAAAACATTAAATAAAAAGATTCTGGCACAGTATTCCACTTCCTAATAGAAAAGATAATCAGCTATTTGCCTACTGAAAACTTGTAGTACTACTTCTAATTTTAGCTAATATAACATCCAGGGTTACCAATGCATTTCTTAAAATTAGCTTTGAGTAACCGACTAACATTGTCATCAGGCTGTTGGGAATACACTCTTCTACTGCATTACCGCTTGGCAATAGGCATACAATAATGAGAATGCCTAGAACCTAGAAAATATTTTATCCTCCGACAATGAGGCACAACACCACACTGAGAAAGCATAAAAAAAAAAAGATATATCTAAAACAAACCCCATGTCGGGGTGGATTTGTGGTCTTTGGTAAGTTTATCATCATTCTTGTCTCCCTTAACAATGTGAGGATTACATCTTTTATAATAACTATTGTGGTGTGTTTTGTGGGCTGATGAACATCGTAATATGAGGCAACAATACAAGTTAAACCTCAAATGGAACTGAAAATCAAAACATGAGAGCGCTTAAAAACTAGTTATAATATTATTATAATGGTAACCCAACCATTTTTATCAAATTTGGCAAATATGTCCTTTGTGGAGGTGTCAACTTCTGGGCTAAATAGACACCAATAAAGTATTTCTCCTTGCATCTGCTTCTCTACATCAATATAACAATAGAAAGGAAAGGATTATAGATTCACAAATAGAGAGAGAGTCAGAGACATCAATCTAGTCAATAAACTGAGTACTAATAAAATACCAATTTGGTCCTTTTATAAAGGAAATGACAAGCTCAAATAATATGTTTTATGAATGTGAAAAGACTTATTTTATAAAAAAAATCCTGGTTTTGACAAGAAAGGTACATGTTACAGATCAGAAATGACATACACACATCCTTTACCCAACATTTTAAAAACAGAATGAAAACATGGTATTGACAAATAACTCAGCTACAAACAATAAGGAAGAAAACTATACACGTGAAACTTATTGTAGTAAAGAGAAAAGAATATTGAAACTCCATATACAGTAGCATTCATCTCTAACTGTTAGCTGTCATAGCAAGCATCTGCCTATACGCCTAAGTAAAAATTTTGAAGTAGAGCATATTTGAAACCAGTGATGTATTTCTACCAGCTGTTTTGCATATCTGTGATGGTACATCTCTTCATTTCCCAGACCAAAATAAAAACAATGGAAATGAAATCTACTTTTCTACTTCACTGAGCTTTAATTTAATATGGAGATAACTCTAGGATTGATGAAAGCCAGTATGATCAACAAAGAATTTTAGTTTCTCCATCATACTAAGTTGTCTTATTTCTTAGAACACTTACTTACATATGAAGAGTGCCATAAATACAATTAACCTTAACATATTTTGTGTTTAATGATTACGAGTGTAAGCAAATATAACCGACTATCCTAGTTTGCTTCCATGTTTTTCCATTTAAAAGTATATAGATGTTTTAGAAAGGTTTTATGGCTAATCACCAGTATATACAGAAAACTTTCTAATGAGCACAGAATGATGTTAATCCAATGCCTGCTCCATACACCTTATAACAAAACCATGATGTACAAAATATAATTACGTAGAAGCAAATATATTTGGCATGATTAGTACATCAAAGGAAGAACAAATAGTTCAATCCACTTCCCAAACCAAGAGACCACATCAGGCCACATTATAGCCCAGGTATTGACAACTGACAGAGCAATTCCAGACAGCTTCCAGGTAGTCAAAGACATTTGTCTTAATATTTTAGGCAAAGCGAGCTTTTGCTGTGCACTGAATTTGATTTTTTAATATCAGGAAGGACTGCATCCCTTATCCTTTTCCACCTGCAAGGTGAATAAAAATCAATTTTTTTTCCATTTCAATTATTTACATTATAACAACTTATTCTTTTTAAAAATAAACACGTTTCAAATGAAATCTGAATTTAATACAAAATATGATAAGGCCTAAATTTACTATAATTTCTTAAAATCTTTAAATACAAAATTAATATGCTGAATCCATGAGCCACCATAAAAACTTTGAGTTAGAGTTAATGGCTGCTTTTCTATATAATGAATCGGGGGAAAATACTTAACTTTTGAGGCTAAGTCTTACAAATACAAAGTCTTACAAATTGCCACTTGTCTCGTTTTCACCTGGACAGTCCAGATTTCAGCTTGTGTCTAAGTGTCATTTGACAAGAACTGGTATCCATTTTTTTTGATCTGGGGTGGAAGAGGCAGAGCAGTGGGTTGGAGGGAAGAGGCGGTGAGGCCTTGAGGGAAAAGACAGGGGGCAGGGCCTCAGTGGTCTGACTACCAGACATTAAATAGGCAACCCTATAAATATGGCACATTAAGTCAGTCTAACTTAAGGTATGTCTACAACAGAATCGCGACTGTGGCACAGTTGAGCTGCACTGCTGTAGCATAGACACTTAGTACAGCAATGGAAGGGGGTTCTTCCTTCACTGCAGGATAGTAAACCCACATCTCCAAGAAGGGGTAGCTAGGCCAAGAGAATAATTCTTCTGTCAGCCTAGGGGTGTCAGTACTGACACTATGTCACAGAGTGCACGAAAATTTTCACAGCCGTGAGTGATGTAATTAAGCCAACCTAGCTTTATAGCATGGACCAGCCTTTAGGAGACTGGCTGATTTTCAAGAGACTTAGGTGAGGATGAAGCTCTAGTCACTTCCACTTTGGCATATTTAAAAAATTTCCTAGGCAGATCTGAAATAATCAATTTAATTGACTGACTACAGTTAATGCCTCTGTTTAATAAATCATTTAGTGGTAAATGTGAAACATGTTTTGATAAGTTTATGTATCCAAATTATTTAAGGCTGCTATGTTTAATAAGGATAAATTTTATATGCTGTTGTGTGTTTAATTAAATTCCTGTTACCATTCTAATGCAGCTTGGTACAAATTATGAGCAAAAAGTTAATTATCTAGTAAATAAGCAATATGTCATTCACCATTCATTAACATATTAAGCTACACAATTGCTTAAATAAATAAATATATTTTATATATATTATATATATAGTTATAACATACCCTCATAGGGAGCAAAAAAGTACCAAATCTAATGTAAAGGCTCTATTTAGTTGTAAATCAATGTGTTTTAATAGATATATCATCCAATGAGAACATCTTTTTAGAAACTGACTGAAGTACAAACGGAAAAGATGATTAAAATTGATTACTTAAATTGAGGTTTTCCACTTGGCAATTTAAATCACCTTGATTTAAATCAATCCACCTTGCTCACATGTATTATTAAAGGAATTGTACAACCCTTAAATTGTAGCTTTCACTTCTGTTATTGCTTACCATTCAGACGCTAATAAAATTAAAGGGAATTTTGCATCAGGGTCAGCAGTCCTGGGTTACTGCCATTTCTCTCCTGGATTTGACAGTTTATTTGAGCCTGCAAAAATCAAATCTCAAGGGGGGCTTTATAAATTTTATAAAGAATAATATTACACTATATAGGCATTCTGTTCATGTAACTGGGGCCCTATTACATTCACGCCCATTAAAAAAAAGCACCATGGACTGTGAAATTTGGTCTTCCCCTGGGAAATCTGGTCTTTTGTGTTCTTTTACCCTATATTATACAGATTTCAAGGGGGAAACCAGCATTTCTCAAATTGGGGTCCTGATTCAAAAGGGAGTTGCACAGGGGGAAAGTCACAAGGGTTTTTTAGGGGGGCTTCACAGGATAGCCACCTTTACTTCTGTACTTCCTTCAGAGCTGGGTGGCTGGTAAGCGGTGGCTGGCATGCCCAGCTCTGAAGGCAGCGCCCCACCAGCACTGCAGAAGTAAGGGTGGCAATACCATCCCATTCCACTCTTACTCCTTTGCTGCTGTATTCAGAGCTGGGTGGCCGGAGAGTGGTGGCTGCTGACTGAGGGCCTAGCTCCACAGGCAGCAGCGCAGAAGTAAGAGTGGCAATACCATATTATGCCATCCTTACTTCTGCACTGCTACTGGCGGTGGCTCTGCCTTCAGAGCTAGGATCCCAGTCAGCAATCACCACTCTCCAGCTGCTCACCTCTGAAAGCAGCTTCGCCACTATCAGCAGCACAGAAATAAAGGAGCAGTACCACAACACACACCCACAACTCATTTTGGGTCAGGACTCCTACAATTACAACACCATGAAATTTCAGATTTAAATAGGTGAAATCATGAAATGTACTATTTTTCAATTCCTATGACCATGAAATTGACCAAAATGGACCATGAATTTGGTAGAGCCCTATACATAAACATACATAATTCTTGAATGACTTAGCATAAATGGGATACAGGGCACTTATATACTACAGAGAGTATAGTTTAATTTCCTTCCTAGTTTCCCTACTAAACCCATGGTTCTCAGAAGTGTTTCCAGACATAGTAAAAATCTCTTCACAGCTAGACTAAGGGAGAAGCTCTCCCATCAGAATTATGTTCCCAGAAACCGGACACTGGCTACTTCATCCTTTACTGTATTATAAACTGGATTTCATGTATGCAAAAAATATCAATTTCCATCATACAGCCTCAGAACTCAGGAGGAGAAATTGCAGCATACTGTAGAATAAAAGTTTCATGTCTGAGAAAACATGAGCACAATGTAATATTTTTATTCCAACTCTGAAACAGATTCAATATTTTTTGTCATTGCACACACATTTCAAGAGGTATTTTGTATTTCTTAAATAATGTTCTTCATAAAATACAGAATGATTTCCTTGCCTAAAATAATGATGAGGAACAGTTTTTTCCATATTCAAACACTGGACCAAATTCATGCTTTATGTAACTCCCTTGAAGACAACACTGCTCTTGAAAATCAGTAAAGCAAGTGGTGAGCTGAGGTTCCCTTACTCTTTATTTATTTTAATTTCTCTTAATTTGGATATGGGCTTCCCATAGAAACAAGCTCTGGTTACATCCCACACCACACAGCTTTGATTACCTCCTATTGTCAGAGATGTGTTCTGCCTGCTCACTGGCCAGAACTTGAGTGTCTCTCAGCTCCTAAATAACTAGCCAGCTAGCCAAATAACTGATGACAAGAAGGCAGTCAGAACCAGTGTTCATGGGGAAGTAGACCCAAGAAGAACGGTATGAGGCAGCAGCTGCTTTACTAAAAGACTGAGCCCCGCAATAACCCAACTCAATCTTTTTTAAATCTGTATGGCCCACCAAAAGGTTTTAGGGGATTTTGTGACCCTCTACTATCTTAAAGATGCTCATCCTTGGTTTAAATGATGCTTTAGCATTGTAACACTATAAAGTACCTTATAGCACAATCAATAACACAAATTCAGCAAAATACATAGAAACTACTAAAAAAAAGGTAGAATACATTTGCAATTCATCCACAGAATAAATTTTAAAAGAGACTTACAACCTTGATTCTGATAATACCCAGAGGGGACTATTAAGTAAGTAAAGTGTTAGGATAGAGATCCAAACACTTGGGCCAGTTCAAAGTATATTAAAGTTAATGAAGAAATTCCTGTTGGAAGGTGGGACTAAGGAGTCCTGAATGCTACTAGCTAAACAATGACTGGAAAACTACGCTACCACATTTGGCCTTTGATCTGCAGTGTGATCAAGAAGAGCTGCAGGTGTGGTATGCATCAAGCAGCTACTGGGCTGCTTCAGCCACAAGGCTGATGCAGCAGACTGCCTAATCAGAAAGTACAACTTTTTTGGGGGAGCTCATTGGGCCCAGCTGAGCTTTTTGGGTTGCCTAGCAACCATGATAGGCACTAGCTGTGCCCCTGTAATTGCACATTAAACATTTTGGACAGTATGATAATCATTTACCTTTTTGTACTTTTGATATTAACAAAAGTTCTGGCAATGTGTCCGAAGAAATTTTTGGATCTATCATACATCCAAATCAAATTTGGTTTGTCAGAGACCATCATGGCAACTTATTGATATTATAAGCAATGAAATACGATGAGCCTCAACAACAAGCCATTTTAGCCCGAGATGCAGAAAAGGCTTTTGATAATGCAGACTGGAGATATATGTTTTATATGCAATAAAAAAAATCAGATTGGATTTGTTTTTCGTTCCTGGATTAAATAGTTATATTTTTCTTGCATCCCAACCAACGTCATGATCTCAGATACCTTTAGCCTCTTCAAAGGTAACAGGCAAGCATGCCCACTATCTCCATTACTTTTAGATTTACTTTCTGAGCCCCTGGCAATAGCTATACAGGCTCATCCAGATATCTGAGGCATATATCTCGGTTTCATTGAGTTTAAAATTGATGTTATGTTCTTATGCTTTTCTATGCAGATAATGCTCTTTTGCATATAGCCAGCTTAGAAAGCACAATTCCAGCCCTCTTCTCACTAATTCAAATATTTCCCTTGAAGAGGGATGGGGTGGAAGATAAGGAAAGTATGAGGACAGCATAACTCAATCTGGTAATTTCCAGGATTCATCTGTCCGTTGTGATGGATTTCCAGTTGGCCAGGAATGGATGCAAACGGTGTCCAAAGAAATGGTTGATTGGAGTTGGTGCTGGAGACGGTGTGAGGTTTTCTGTTCCCTTGACCAAGACTTCACATTTGTGTATTTGGATTAGGAGGGTGGATTGCCACTGATTGACGAGGGCATGGCTGTTTATTCCTGGGCCTATGTCGTTGTTGCCTATGACACTGTCTTAAAGGTGGATGTTGCGGTTGTTGGTATAGCTGATATCTATATTGTCTCTTCTTTGAGGCAGGTGGTTAGATGCCTAAGGATCAGAGCATGGCATGTGAGTCCTTCATGGAATGAAGGACCTCATTAGTTGTAGAGGCGAAGAGCTTGTCTCCATTGAAGGGGAGATCTTCGACCGTATTCTGTATCTCCTTCAGAAATGAGGAAGAAGCAAACTATGAGACCCGCTGCATGATGACAGCCGTGACTGTGGGTCTGGCAGCTGCATCCGCAGCACTGAGTGTGGCTTGAAGAGCTGTATAGGAGATCAATTAGCCCCCGGACACAACTGTTCTAAATTATTCTCGTTTATCCTCTGACACATCATCAATAAATTGCATTACCTTAGCATAGTTCTGTGGTAATATTTTGCTAAGAGTGCTGCATAATTTGCTACTCAAAGTGGAAGAGGAATACACTTTCCAGCCGAAGGAGTCCAGTCTCTTTCTGTCTTTGTCTGATGAGTTGGATCGGAAGTGTTGGTATTTGTTTTTCTGATTGGCCATGTCGACCAGTAGTGAATTAGATGAGAGGTGCATGAATAGAGACTTGGAACCCTTAAATGGGACAAAATATTTGCAGTCCAGTCTCTTGCCGGTGGGTGTTATTGTGGCTGCCAAATAGTTTTAGTAGGTTCCATAATGGCCCCATTAATTGGTAGGGTTATTTTAGAGGAGATTGTAGTTTACAGGATGTCAGTAAGCTCGTGGTGTATTTCAGGTACCTCCTCCAGGGTAATCTTGAGGTCTTCTGCTACTCTCTGAAACAACTTTTGAAAATGAGGGAGTTCATCAGTAGCGAGCGGTGGTGGGGGTACCAGGGCGTCTTGTGGTTTATCGCTGTAGAGGAGGTGTGTGGGGCATTGTCTTCTGTAGGGGTGCTGGTCAAAAGTATATGAAAGTTAACGAAGAAATTCCTATTGGAAGGTGGGACTAAGGAGTCCTGGACTCCTTCGGCTGGAAAGTGTATTCCTCTTCCACTTTGAGTAGCAAATTATGCAGCACTCTTAGCAAAATATTACCACAGAACTATGCTAAGGTAATGCAATTTATTGATGTGTCAGAGGATAAACGAGAATAATTTAGAACAGTTGTGTCCGGGGGCTAACTGATCTCCTACTTCAGGTCTTATCTGGGTTTCAGTGTAAGCCAGCAGCGGGGAGAGCCCGACAGCTTTTCTCCAGGCAGTCCACGGAACATCTGAGTGTGGTGTGATCTAGGTCCATGAACCCCAGTGTGGCCATTGCCCCTGGGGTGGGGGGAAGGAGGCAAAGGTGGTCCCATCTGGGGATTGCCATACCAGTGTGGATAGCTTTGAGGCTGGCACAGTGCATGCATGGCCCGTAAAGGTACTGCTGTACAAATCTCTGATCAAAGGCACTGGGATGCACCTTGACCTGAAGTGGAGCACTCACAGGGACATCTCTCGAAGAAGTGGTGGGAATCTCCTGTTTCATCCTGCATAGCTTTGAAATCCAATCATGTCTTTTAATTTTAGTTACTGGTACCAGGTTTTTTAAACAGGTTTATTTTTTTCCACTGCCAACTTGTGTGGGTTATCTTCTCTATATATTTTTGCAGGGTTTGCACAGTGAGGGAATGCTCATTTAGAATCAAGTGCACAGGTATGGTTGGACTTTCTGACAATTCTGCATGTTACCAGAACCTATCAATTTTCACTGAACTGCTTTGGGCCTCTGTCTTTACACATTTGTGTTTTGTTTCACAGAATCTCATTTATAGTTAATGGTCTAACAATAGAGACTGGGTGCTCCATTTTCTTGATCTTGCAGAAGTCAGGAATTTGGGAGAAATCAAGCACTTTCTCTGGGCATTAGGCATAAACCCACCTTCAAATGAAAAACAAGGGTGGATCACTAGGGCTATCTGAGTTCTTATAGGATGATTACTGTTTCTTCCTGGAGAGTAGCATGCTGGTGCCAGTGAGTCTTGAGAGGTCCTGAAGTAAGACAGGATCTGAGAGGGCGTTGGTGTTAAGTGGGTTTGTTAAACCCTTGGGATAGTAGGATGGATTCTCAGGATATGAGAATGAAAGTGGGGAAGGTGAATGATAGTTTGGGACAGAGTTTTCTTATCTTCCCCATTTGGACAGGCTGCATTCAGTGGTCATTCTGTTTAAAGCTTGTATGTTTGACTAAATTTATCACCATCTGGTCAAAATACAGATTTCCACTTCCATCCTCATTTCTTCCTTCACACTGCTATTCATAATTCTTTCAGTTTCTCAGTCACAATGTGAGTATTTTGGATTAACACAGGGTCAGCAACCTTTCAGAAGGGGTGTGCTGAGTCTTCATTTATTCACTCTAATTTAAGGTTTTGCGTGCCATTAATACATTTTAACATCTTTCGAAGGTCTCTTTCTAAAAGCCTATAATTTATAACTAAATTATTGTTGTATATAAAGTAAATAAGGTTTTAAAAATGTTTAAGATGCTTCATTTAAAATTAAATTAAAATGCAGAGCCCCCTGGACCAGTGGCCAGGACCCGGGCAGTGTGAGTGCCACTGAAAATCAGCTTGTGCGCCACCTTTGGCACACATGCCATAGGTTGCCTACTCCTGGAGTAACACATACCTAATGTATAAGCAATCTCTGTGGTACCCTGTTCATCAGCACTGATTCAAAATTGGCACCCTGGTCTATCAACTAAATATCAAAGACACTATCTATACCTTACACTAACTCTTGAATGGAAGCTTAAGTTATTGGCTTTTCTTGTTGATTTAGTACATCTATGACCCTAACTCATTTAGTGATAAATACCAGCAGGTAACAGTTTGCTTGAATGGCAGTGGACAAGGTCCCAAGTACATCCATTGACCACATGTGAATAGGTCCTTTTGCTGGGTCAAACCCTAACGGTGCCAATTTTTGACAGTTTCTAGTACACATTGGTCTAATTAGGAATATCATTAGCTACCTCAGGCCAATGAAATTTAGAAGTGAAACAGACAAACAATCTACTGTTCATGAAATTCTTAAATGGCTTGAACTAGGATATAGGAGACACTATTTTAGCATCGCCACCCTTAATGAGATGGGAATCATAGCAGTGCTCTTTTCCCTGCTCAGTGACTCTTTACCTATGATACTTCATGAGAGAGACTCCACTGAACAAAACAGCTATTGCCAAGAGTGCTGATAGTTAGCATATAGCTTTTGTTTCCTACTCTGCTTCTGATGGTAGCCTATCAGCCATTAGCTGCTGTAGAACCAGAGATATGGTTTTGTTCTGCAAGGGTATGTTCTTTTCCAGCCCCTGTGCAGTACATGTGGGACTTATTTGTATTGCAATAGATGTACTACATGAGCACATCTCTGGTGCCACTTATCTGATTCCAGGTCTGCTGCCCCTGGGTCTTCACCTGAAATCAGAATAAGTGAAGTGGTCCATGCACTCGGAAAGTTTCTATTTCTCCTTTTTAAAATGTATCTTACTCTTGATCTTCAATCATCTGATATAGGGATATAGGTGTGCAGCATCTTGTGTGAGATGGGATGAGAAACTTTTGCATCAGTGCTGTGTTCTATCAAACATATCACCATCTGATTTCAGATGATAAAATCTATTTCCAGCACACTGTTATGGATCATATCAATAACCAAAAAGTCATCTCACCCTGTGTACTGACATGAATAGTGGGGTATGCCATATCTTTGACTGTTCTTGATCTCCAATTCCTGGGCACAACAGTATTGATGGAGAGGTCAAGGGAACATTTGCAACAAAGATCTCAGTAACTAGAAAAAAAACACAGCACCAGGGTTACCACAGGAAAGCAACCCTCTATTTCAGTGCAAAACTCAGCAGTTTGGGTAAGCTAGTTACATAAATGGCTTCTTGCTTTTAGCTCTGCTTGGACTTGTGCCTGACCAATCAGGCTAGCATCCCCTTCTGCCTCTTCCTGAAGGCTTCCAGGCATTGTTTCTAATCCTGCATTCATACAGTCACGCCACACCTGCCCATGAACGGAACACAGGGCCTTTCTCTAGGTACTCCTATATGGTACCGCCACAGGCCACTTAAGTAGCACAAAAGAAATAGATACTCCCAGCTGGAACTAAACCTGAATATTCATAAAGCATTATTTAGTTTGCTTCAGTAATGGGAACTAGACTCTCCCACATCCCCAGTAATTCACCTATTACAAGGTTTGTTTTGTTATACTTTCAGCAATAACGCTTTAAGCTGCTGTCCTAAGCAGTTAATAGTCAAATATAAATGCTACATAAAATATTTCTAATTAATCAATCATTCTTCATGCAAATCTCATTGAGAACTCATTTTTACAAGCAAAACTGGAGCAAGAATTGCATTTACAAAAGCCTGCCAGTCCAGTTATTCTAAATGTAACTGAATTTCCACAGCATTGTCTGAATTTGTATGAAAAAAAAAGATCCTTCTAACTCCTTGTTTTAATGGAGTATTTTGTGATTTTACATCTATGCTGCATAAGCAATAAGAAATGAGTGCGGGAGGGTGGCAATGTCACAAACTGATTAGATTGATTTGTATATTTTATTATGTAGAAGAGCAATGATGATTTTTCATCAAATAAAGATCCATGTTTGTAGTTTTCATTCTTTCAGTAACTCACCAAGCAAGTATAAATAGCATCAACAAATCTACACAAGAAAGAACAGCACTGGATCTAAAGTCAGTAATTGAAGGAGCTAATATATCAACAAGTGTCAGCTGGTCCTACTAGAGGTGACAGCAAAAAGAAAAATTTCTATTAAAAAGAAAAGTATACCATTTACATTTTAGAAAGTCAAATCATGTGGTCCAATGAAAAGAAAATTCACTGAAAAGAATGGGCACTAAATAAACTGTATAATTATTGTGGGAAGGGAATAAAGTTAAAATTAGAGAAAAATGCCTTGGCAAAGAAAAAAATCCTTCTACTGCAAAACCTGGATGTGATTTTTTACCCACATCTACTCTACGAGCATTATTAGAGGGCAAAAAGATGAGACAATTAAAGCAAGCATTTAAGTCTGTCAACTTATTTAGTAGTAACATCGCAATAATAGAAGTCATGATAAAACCAGAAATTTCTAAAGGAAAATATACCAACAAAGGTGCAAGACTTAAAGAGAGATAAGCTGAAGGAAAAGAAATCCACCAAATCCACAGAAATAGCATCTTCCTACAGAGTTTTCTATATTCCCAAGAACCTACAAAATAAATTTAACTCACAAAATGTCAAGATTTTCTGCATTTGAAGAATCTTTCACAAAGGTAATACAATGCAATGCTGTACTATTAAATTGGCTGACAGAGTGAGATCAAGACAGATGTGAATTTAATGTACCACGTACAGTAAGTCAAACAAATGTATTATACCAATTTGATCCAGTTTAGCTGGAGTGTTATGTCCTGAACTTCTGTTCACATCAATGTAGAGTCCAAAGAAAATTGCTCCTTGAACACTAATTTCCAGCAACAAAGACAGTTGAATAAGTTGGATCTATGTTTGGTTTTGATTTTGAGGATCTATGCAAACTCTCTGTCCATCACCCACAAATAACCAAAACAATTTCTAATATGTAACCACCAAAACCTAAAAAACAAGCAATGCAATCCTTGGAGGCTGCCTTTAATCATCAACAAGAAGCAAAAAACAAACTTTTTTTGCATTTGCAAGATTCTGATTAATAATAAATAAATAATGATGTACACACAGATATAATTATATATATAGTTTTAAAAATTGTGTGGCTATAATGTGTGAAATGCATCATCCGTAGGGTTCTGTGTCTGTTACAGAGGTCGCAGAACTCAAAGATTTCATGACTTTCCGTGACTTCTGCAGTGGCCAGTGTGGGTGACCCCAGGGCTGCCCAAGCAGCTTGTCCCAGGGTCAGCTGCTCAGGTGGCTCCAGGGTCAACTTCACTGGCCACTGCTGAAGCAGCCCCGCAGCCAGCTGCACCAGCTCCTGGTGGAACTACCCTCGGGCCAGTGACACTAACATCTGAACAGGCAGCCCCAGGGACCGCCTGAGCAGTGGCCGATGCAGCTGGCCCTGGGGACTGCTCGAGCTGAAGTCATATGGACAGTTGGAGCAGTGGCTGGGAGGCCTGGGGGCAGCTGGAGCAGACGCTTCTCTGAGGCCCCGAGCAGCTAGTGCCGTTGGCCCCCTGCTCTTCTTCCAAGCAGCGGTCCCCTGGTTCCCCCCCACCCCAAGCATTCGCTCCTCCCCTCCCTCTCAGCAGCGGTCCCCCCGCCCCCAGAGGCCCTCCAGAGCAGCAGCTCCCCCTAGAGCCCATCAGCTAAGATTTAATAAGGGATGTTTATACTTCAAGTCATGAACAGGTCAAAGGCCATGAATTTTTGTTTAGTACCAGTGACCTTTCCATGACTTTTATTAAAAATACCCATGACTAAATTGTAGCTTAATCATCAGATTGTCAATTTTGGTGAATGAAATCCTCTGTTTATCTACAAGCAATGCTTCTCATTGATGTTGCCATGTCAGCATGCCTCAACACTGATCTGGTGTTGGAGGAGACTTTGTCTAGAGATGTAGTAGGGCTAGGTTAAGTCTCCATAGCTCATACACTTCTTGTGTTTCCTGCTGAGTCTGCCAGCTAGTACAAAAACATAGTGATGGATGCCAGCTGGAATGGAGATATGCCAAACTCATCTCCCATGGTGACCACTGAACATCCATTAGATAGGAACAACTTCTAAATCCTGATGAGCTGCCCTGGGTTCAAAGTAGTTACTCAGAGGTAAAAGGCTCTGTAATTCATTACCAATGACCCAAAGGATTCATTTCCCCTAATAAGTGCTAATTTGGTGGGTAAGAGGAGATGTCTATATCTACATATAATAACATAAGAAAAAAAGATTAAGAAAAATATCAGAAGGTCTCAACACCCAGCGCTTAAAAACCCAGGAAGTATCAAAATTAAGATTAGCTGTGCAGTTTTAATTTTGTCCCCTGTGCATTACGATCAAGCGTTTAATTACATGCTCATGTATTTTTTTTTCCTGTGTCGACTGACAGCAGGGCTTGACCCAAGGACCTCCAGGTCCAAAGCACAGACCTTGAGATAAAAGAAATTATCTCCAAATGGCATGAGGGGGGCAAAAAAAGGTAAAAACCACCACTGAATAAAATAAGAAACATGTTTACATGTGGGAAAAGAAAAAAGTGTGTCTTACCTGTGAATTTTCATTTTAGGACTCACTACATCAGCCTACAAGTGGGGCATTCTGTCTCCATGGCAACTGGAGACAGATCGGATACTTGTATTGAGCCTGCATTTAGGACTGTCCCTCAGGAAGAACTCTCCAGAATTATAGCTTCAAAGGTGAAAAATACCAACTATATAAAAGTTTAGATCTGGTATTCAATTCAAATCATTTGCAGTAAAGCCTGTATGTGAAACTTAGGGACTTCCTAGAGGAACACTATTCTCTCTTTCAAACCACTTAAAAGTGAGAAATAACAAGAAAATCCTGGTCACAAAGCAATCCTCAGAGGGTGGATCAGACTGTTGGTTATAGAGCGCTTGGAGTGGGATCAGCACACTGAGTCCCCTGGCCAACCTTGTGCTTAGGAACCGGACGTGCCAGCTGCTTCCAAGAGCTGTGCAGAGCTAGGGCAGGCAGGGAGACGGCCTTAGCCTTGCTTCACTGCTAACCAGACTTTTAGTGGCCCGGTCAGTGAGCCACCACTGTCCCTTTTTGAACAGAGATTCAAGTTGAAAACTGGATGCCTGGCTCCCTAGGCTGTATCTCTCTTGCAAGCTGGAGATGAGATTCATCTGCTCTGGAAATCTGGGAAAGGAAAGTGAAAGTTGTGTTCTTCCCTCGGGTTACAGATTGGTTAGGGCAACCTGCTTCTCTTGATTTTATGCTTTATGATCATTATAGAGAATATAAAAATGTACTATTTCAATCTTCCATGTATAATTTTAGAAAGTTAAAATCCAATACAAAGTTTAACAGTATATGCTGTCTATTAATCCTATATTTACATACACAGGGACAGATGATGGCAGACTTATTCATGTGAATAATTTCATTATTTACCAAACAGGTGCATGATTGAATCATTATTTAGAGTTATATACGGCCCACTACAGAAAGTTGTTCAATCAGAAACAAAAAAGCTGCCACTCCTGGATCAAGGAGAGAATAGATCCATTAAAGAATCAGAATGCCTGGGACAAGGGTATTTTGATTTTGCACAGTCCTTAATCATGGTCCCCTGAATCCAGCCTATGTACAAATAATGCATTTATAACACAGTAGTAAAAATAAAATGTCAAAATGTTTGTTGATAACTGGATCAGGTGGACTGTTAGCTCTGATTAATTTATTTGTATTTGCTTAGCAAAAAAGTATTTTAAGGCTTCCTGGTCAATACAGTACAAACACCACTGGTCAATAAAGTAGTAGTAACACTGATGGCTAAGAAAATAATAAAACCCCCAAACTAGACATGACATGTCACATAGTACTCTACTCTGTACAAAACATCCTTAATTTCTACAAGTATTCCTTCCCTTCTCTCTGAATTCTAAAACATGTTAAAGCACTCATGATATTAATTAAGGCTCTGAACACTTTACTTATGCTCTCTGTTTGCTAGATCTGGTTTATTTAAACAAAAAGTGCCATCTCACTGTATATAAATAACAACCCAGGATGCTCACATTAACAGTGCTGTATATATGCTGAAAACCAAACCAAACCTACACTCTCTCAGCAATACACATTTTTCAGGAATTTTTTGCAAATAAGGTTAAAAAAATTGTGACGAATGACTTGCCCTCAGTAAAATCAAATAAAGTGAAACTCTGAGGGCATGTCTACACTGGCAGAGTTACAATGCCACTCAGAGAGCTTTGACGGGAAACTGCTGTTGTGTTCATACTGTACGCTGCCTGCACAATAGCATATTCAAACTTGCAGCACTCACAGTGGTATTCAGAGCAGTGCACTCTGGGCAGTTAGCACACAAAGCATCTCGTCCTCTTCTGCTGCTAAGAGTTGTGGGACAACAGAGGGGGAATGGGACATCCTGGGTCCTGTCCCAATGACCCATGATGCATTGCTTCTCATCTTAGCAATCCCTGTGCTTCCGTCTGCATTTGGCACCATCTTTCAACCGTTTGTAGAAGTATTATTATTATTTCTACTACAGTAGTGCTTATGAATCTCAGTCAATGATCAGGGCCCCAATGTGCTAAATACTGTGCAAACAAGCAACCAAGATGAAAGTCTTGGCTCAGAGGACTTACCGTCTAGGCATCAGACAGGACAAGACAGAACAGGTAGATCAGACAAACATGAGGCTGGGAGGACAAGGTAACAATTAAAAAAACCCAAAACAGTACTGCATAAAAACAGAAGTTTCAGCTTGCCACTTGCCTAACAAATGCCAGAGTCCTGATTTGTAAATATCATTGTATAGGTATGTTTTATGGAGAGACTGGACTTCAATGGAGTTTTACCAGATATGAAGTTATACTAGATATGAATTTGACAGAGTTTCAACATGGAAAGCACTGTATACCCATCTTATTGTGATAGGCAAGGAAATTATTCTATACATTTGATATATACTGATGATAAAATATGTAACAAACAAAATGCCTCTTGAAATGTGTATGTGTTAACTGAAGTAGCTTCATGCTTTACTTAGAATACGGGAAAATAAAATAAATATTATGAAAGTTTCAAAGATGGAAACAATATAGTCCTATTTATTGTACAGTAGGATATAATTTCTAATCCTGAAACAAATGGCTATCAAATGGAAATCTGAAGTATTTACCCAAATACACAATCATTTCAGAAGCAGAGATGGCTCCTGTAATGTAATCTGGTTTAAAATAGCATAAAGGACTGCCCTGCTAACTGGAACTATTAACAAGCTTTAACAATCTGTACAAATATTTACTGAAATGATGGAAACTGTATTAAATGTCAAACAGATACCTGAAGACTGGTAAGAGGAATTAAAGTAGCAAGCGTGTAGTTTCAAGGTTTCATTATATGTTCAATTAAACAAAAACACAATATGTAATTAAATGCTAATTTAATCTTAAAAAGTCTATAGAAGACTTTTAGAAATGTGATCTATAGAGTATGTGTAAATTAACCAGAAATGCCATTTAAACTAGTTTTATTTTTTTAAGCTGCATCTCTTTTTAATAAAAGTTTTTCAAAGAAAATAAATGAATAAGAACAGAAATTATAGTATAGCCAAGACATTTTCACAAGGGTGATAGCTCTCCATCCCAAGATGCAAAACAGGCCATAAGTTTTGGTTCAATACCACACACCTATTTGTAGTCTGAAATGCACACAATAGGCTGTTCAGCTATGATACTTTTATTTCACCATGTAAAGAGAGTCCAAGGATTAAGATACTTTTTAGGATTTTAGTATTGTAGCACATGTTGTGCATCTAATAATCTGCACTTTTAGGAAACACATCTTCCATCCTACATATTCATATAGTATGCACGGGAAAGACCCAAAACAGATATTTTAAAAAAATATCTCTATCACAAAACTAAAAATAAACACAGAAAGCTCAAACTTTTAACTAACATTCGCAAAAACATGCTAAAACAATAGAGAATCCAGACTAAGGAATCTTCTGATAGCACAATAACTATAAGAATAATGGCTGTTCACTCGGTCCCTTGCTCTATGGGCAAGCAGAGTTTCGAAGCAATGGAGAGACAGCCAGCTAAGCTCCTGTAATAGGTAGAGACTGCCTCACATTGCAACCTTTTTGAGGAAGAGAGGCATGGGACCACCCCAGCCAGGGGCTCCTAGCTGCTATTCCAGACCAGCTGGAGAGGGACAGGACTTACTCTTCCCCTGCACACCATCCCAATCAAATAAATTAGAAACTAAGCTACACGTCATTCTTAGACCCATTTAACTAAGTTGCATATGAATGAAATTGGCCTGCCAGGAGTTTACTATATTACAAAATTATTTCTTGATTGCTTTGCTTATTGATCACCTGTACTGGTAATCAAACATTTACAACATAGTCAATCAACAAATTCCACATATTGTCACAGATTAAATTAACAAAAACGGAAAGGGAGTTGGGGAGGGGCAATAAAATTTCAGATCTCCATTTATTAAGTTAACTATAAATAGATTAAATTCTTCATGTTACAATAGTATCTAAAGTTTTTATTACTTATTCAATTTACCAATAAGTATAATGAACAGAAAATCACACACAAGAAGTGTCCTGATGTCTGATATTTGTTTTGGTGGCCAGAGTCCAGACACTTCAAAATAAAGATAAATATTAAAAGCAAAGAAAACGAGGAATACTTGTGGCACCTTAGAGAATAATCAGTTTATTTCAGCATAAGCTTTCGTGGGCTATAGTCCACTTCATCGGATGCATAGAATGGAACACACAGAAGTAAGATGCATTTATATACACAGAAAGCATAAAAAGTTGGCATACTGTGCCATACCTGCGTGGCCCCACAGTATTCCAACATTTTTATGGCAGACTTAGAACAACGCTACCTTAGCTCTTGTCCCCTAATGCCCCTTCTCTACTTGGGCTATATTGATGACATCTTCATCATCTGGACCCATGGAAAAGAAGCCCTTCGGGAACTCCACCATGATTTTAACCATCTCCATCCCACCATCAACCTCAGCCTGGATCAATCCACACAAGCGGTCCATTTCCTAGACACAACTGTGCTAATATACATACACACACCACCCTATACAGGAAACTTACTGACCATTATACTTACCTATATGCCTCCAACTTCCATCCAGGACACACTACTCGATCCATTGTCTACAGCCAAGCTCTAAGATACAACCACATTTGCTCCAATCCCTCAGACAGAGACAAACACTTTCAAGATCTATATCAAGCATTCTTAAAACTACAATACCCACCTGGGGAAGTGAAAGACAGACTGACAGAGCCAGAAGAGTACCCAGAAGCCACCTACTACAGGACAGGCCCAATAAAGAAAACAACAGAACACCATTAGGCATCACCTTCAGCCCCCAACTTAAACCTCTCCAACACATCATCAAAGACTTACAACTTACTCTGAAAGATGATGCCTCACTCTCACAGATCTTGGGAGACAGACCAGTCCTCGCTTACAGACAGCCCCCCAACTTGAAACAAAAACTCACCAGCAACCACACACCACACAACAAAAACACTAATCCAGGAACCTATCCTTGCAACAAAGCCCGATGCCAACTCTATCCACATATCCATTCAACTGACATCATAGGACCTAATCACATCAGCCACACCATCAGAGGCTCATTCACCTGCACATCTACCCATGTGAGATAAGCCATCGTGCACCAACAATGCCCCTCCGCCATGTACATTGGCCAAACCAGACAGTCTCTATACAAAAGAATAAACTGACACAAATCTGACATCGGGAATCATAACATTCAAAAACCAGTAGGAGAACATTTCAATCTCCCTGGCCATTCTATTAAAGATTTGAAGGTGTCAATTTTAAAACAGAAAAACTTCCGAAACAGACTTGAACGAGAAGCTGAGGGATTGAAATTAATTTACAAATTGGACACTATCAACCAAGGGTTAAACAAGGACTGTAAATGGCTTAGTCATTACACTAATTTAATCTATTTCCCTAAGTTAAGTTTCCTTCACACCTTCTTATCAACTGTCAGATTACTTGATTATCACTACAAAATATTTTTTTCTCCTGCTGATAATAGCTTATCTAAATTAAACAGCCTCTTAGAATTGGTATGGTAATTTCCAACTTTTTATGCTTTCTGTGTATATAGATGTATCTTCTGTGTGTTCCATTCTATGCATCCGATGAAGTGAGCTACAGTCCACAAAAGCTTATGCTGAAATAAATTGATTAGTCTGTAAGGTGCCTGAAGTATTCCTTGTTTGGTTTTTTTTAGTTTTTTTTTTTTTTTTTTTTTTAACAGATACAGATTAACACAGCTGCTAATATTAAAAGCAAAACACATGCTGGATTTTAGAGGCACAACTTCAATTAAAATCAATGAGAATCATACACCTAAAATCCTGTACAAGAAAATGAATCACTATTTTTTACCTTATATGTTGTTTACCATTTATTTTCCATATAAACTCTAATCCTCCAAATAGCTTATCTACCTGCTCTTTATATTCCAAAACATGACATATTCTAGGTATGACAGGCATTAGCATAGCTAGTGCAGTTACGGGGGATATAGAAAACTAGATAGAAAGAAGGCTAGTTGAATAGAGGTTCCTATTTTTATTACCTAAGTGAAAAGAAAGCTGTGCTTTCTTATTATAAGAATAATCATTGTATTAATAGACATTTACATTTCTGAAGAGTTGAGTTGGGCTTTTGGGTGGTACCCTTTTTAGGACATATTTGAGATAAAAACCAAACAATTTATTAGTTTATATACATGTATTTAAATATATACAAAGTTTTGCCTACCTTTGATGTATAAAAAAACAGATTTTTAAAGATTTTGTCTGTGTTCTTCAACTCTTGTATATCCAAACACACACATTCTTCAGCACGATCTAAAAAACCAAACAGTACACAAGATTGATTTTAGCATAATTAGGCTCTTTAAAAAAAAGAAAGAAGTACAAAAATGAATAATGCTGTTAACTTACAATACATTCTCTTTCATTTTAATTCTTTAACTATGTTAATAAAATATTATGGTTATGATTTTAAATGCATCAAATTCAAGAAATCCATAGTTATGGTACCCAATGCAGTAACACCATTAAAATTATCACCTAATATATTAAAGATTACATAAAACCAATACTGAACATACAGACTGGAAGTTGAAGAAGAATATTGAAAGAAAATTAAACTATATTCATTACAACTGTGGAGAATTAAAATTGTTTAGAGATAACTTTCAGAACAGAAACTCTGAAATTACAAGTTGCAATTTTCACAGACAACTTTGTTAAAGAACAAATCTAATAATAAAATGCCATGTGTTAGTATTTGTGTTCCTAAAAATAAATAAAATATGGATTAATTTATTACAATGGATAGAATTATCTGTACCTACATACACTTACATTTCAGAAATCAAATTAAAATTTCAAACTGTGGTAGGACATGATATGTTGATTCATCTAGAATTTAATTTGTATGTTAAATTGCCAGTGGAAAGACACTCTACTGATTGCCAGGGGAGCATGATCAGGTCAATAGTTCAGCTATCAGTCTAACACATGCAGAAAGTAGTTCCATTTATCTTTAATTCTTTTATTGTGATCAACCATATTTCTATAGATAGTATTTGTTTTTGCAGGATTGGAGCCTATGATTGCAATGTGTAGCTTGTGGGTGGACACCTTCACTAGTGTAAGGCTCCATTAATTATATAAACGTACTCCGCATGAACACTGTAGTCTACCCATAGGATACCCAAGGCAGGATCAGGGCCACGACTAAGTACATTTAATGGCAAATATTTTTTGTCAAAAATTCTAAAACTGTGTAGCATGCCTGCTATAACTGAGAAGCTATAGTATCTCAGCTCTATAAGGCTTCATCTGTACTGCCAACATTTAATCTATACAGTCACTTTTTTTCATTTTCAATAAAAAGTCAGTAAATGAGGGCTTTATGCTGCACCCAGTGAAGCTAACGGTAAAGTTCCTAGTAACTTCAGTGGTGCAAGCCTAGGTGGTAAATAACTTTCTTCTGAAGGGCTCCTAAACCAAATTGGTTCCATCAGTCTCTGAAAATTAACTTTTCAAATAGACTCTGCCCACAATGAATCAAAGGAGAACAATTTATTATGTATATTGTAATTACTCTATGCCCGCATTTCTAATATTTGTAAAAAATAAAGAACTCAATTAAGCTATTTTTTTAAAAGTGAATTTGTGACTTCTTTCTAGACTACATGAAAAATACAACAGAAATAGTAAGAATGAGATTGTAATAGTTGTAGTTTAAAAACAAATCCTCTGCTCCCCCATAGTATGTTACATATATTTATACTTTTTATCATGAAATACCCCCACAAATAAACAAAACAGACAACTTTAACAATGGTGATACGAATATACAACTCACTTTACAGAGATACAAAATTTTGAGAACTGATGGTTTTCAATTAAACAGATTTAATTCTTAAAAAAAAAAAAAAATTCTTGGTTACTCAGATCAGTCTGAATACCACTGCTTTATTCTGAGCAGAAACCTACTCTTCCATTTTTGTAAAATTATCACTGGAGCTCTCAAGAACCAAATCTTTGTGGCAGAGTTAAACTTAGATTAACAAGTAAATAACTGAGAACATAATTTTTGACTGAGGTCTGGCTGCTGAAGCTGTGCTTATCACCACAGACAGCTGTTATATAAATTTGAACTACGTTTCTAGAAAGAATGGCACTCTTAACCCATTTTCTTTTTAACTCCTCTCCCGCCACCAACCCCTTCATTCTCTATTATCACTATTCATGTATGTCTTTTGCTATTTTATTACCACTACCCCGACATTAACATTCAATGTCTCTGGTAGGACTGTCTGGTTTTGTTTTGTCTGGTCTTGCAGCTCTGACATGTTGTAAAACTGTATAATTGGATAATTACCTGAGGCGTACAGTATTTGGAATCGTATCATTTACTCTTTTGTACTTTTCATCCTCTGTTTCAGTAGAAAAATCAATAAAAATTAATCAAAATGATTTTGGTTTACTATTATTCTTAAAGTCTACTGGACAGGATACGACTCTATTGTAAGCCTTATGAAATTATAAAAATTTACAAACACAGCTAGAAAAAATATTTATTCACTCTTACTATAAGAAAAACAGGCCCAACATTTATCTATTCTTAAAAATAAAATAAAATAAAAGTTACATGCTGCTGGAATGTTGGCAAATAACAACATAGGAATGACCATGCTAGGTCAGACCAATAGTCCATCTATCCTAGTATCCTGTCATCCAACAGTGGCTAATAACAAATGCTTCAGAGGAAATGAACAGACTAGAGCAATTATCGAGTGATTATCCTCTGTCATTCAGTCCCCGCTTCCGGAAGTTAGAAATTTAGGGCTACCCAGAGCATGGGATTGGGTTCCTGACCATCTTGACTAATAGCCACTAATGAACCTATCCACAGATTTTCCTTTGCTGCAGTATAAAGTAAGAAACATTTCTAATCATAATAAAAACAGGATATACACTCTAAATTAAATTTAAAAAATAATCGAAAGATGTAACAAATAGCCAAAGGTTGATATCTGCCTTCAGTTGGCCCATTATGTCATCCTCCACTCTCCACGTGTTAAAATGATCATAACAAGCATGCTTTCATACTTTTTCCCATGCTGTTCACCAATCTTGGAATGTGCTCTCTATAAACATCAGCAAAGCTACCACATTATCCACCTTCAAAACTCTTCTTTGCCGTGATTGACAATGACAAGGCTGTGTATGTGCACCGATCACTGCCTACCATGATGACTAATATTTCTCATTATTCACTTGTATTCCCCCATCTACCAGTCGTCTCATCTTATGCTTAGACTAAGAGCTCCTTGGGGCAAGGACCATCTTTTTGTTCTGTTTGTGTACATACTTAGAGAAAGGGACTCTGGTCAATGACTAGGGCTCCTAGATATACGATACTACAAATAATAAACAGCAACATTAAGTTAGATTCATGAACAGATAGATCATATATTGACATGTCAAACTTGCCTTTTTTGTTTCTGAATCCAACTGGTTTTCAAATACAAAAAAATAGTGTGTATGAATATGGATAAACATGAAACATCGTGTTTGCATGTTGACGCCAAGACAACCATAAGCTTGAGGCTGGCACTAGACCCCTGGGCATTGCCTGACACCAGAAAGTGAGTTTCTTAAAACTACACAAATGTTTGATGAAAAGGGTGAATGGAAATGAAGATCTGATGTGTTTTTCCAAACTCACAAAATGTCATTACAAAGCAGTATCTCTATTTTCTTGAAGTGCTGTTTTCTTTTTATATTATCTGGTCTAGCTTAATTTTTTTTTTCATTATTTGATACTGTCAACACATTTTGTCCAAACATAAGAGGAAAGAGTTGCATACCATAAGAAGTTACAATCTAGATCCAAAATCTTGCAATTTGATCTGTCCAGCTGGGGTCATGGTGCCCGTGTGCCCCCTATTAGCTTTAATGAGGCTCCTAATGGGGGTTGGGGTCTGTTCACGCAAAACCAGAAAAAAAAAAAAAAAAAAAAAAAAAAAAAAAAAAAGAGAGAGAGAGAGAGAGTTTGTGTTTAAAGGAACTCCTATAAGAAATCTATAAGTTTAGCAGCTAAATATTCATAGTTGCTTCAGCTTTTTCTTCTTGAGAAAACCAAGTTGAACACCGATATAAATCCAGTAATTTCAATCAAGGTAACTGTGTGAAACTATTGAAAATAAGCCTGATCTATAGTCCACTAAGGAAACAAAAAGATTCACATTGAGTTCATAGGTGGGTTTGGACCAGAACCAACACGTACAGAATTCAGAACACTTTCTCCAGTTAATGGAATATTTGGGAAAGAAGCCATTTGAGAACCAACAAAATAGATTTGATTATCCAACAATGAATTTCCACTGAAAGACCTCTCTTTTATTTGCATGAAAAGAAACTGAACAAATTAGTTGGATGAGGAATTGGAAGGAAAGTAGCTAATTTTTACTTTTTGGAACAAGCAAGATACAGGAAATTACTTTCCAATTATATAAGTGTCATGTGATCTGCAACATAATATGTCTCTCTCTAGATACATATGTTGCTCTTTTTCACTGTTTAGAAGGTTTCAAGAATATTCACCTCTGACTTGTGTTAGTTGATATCATCTGAACAGCATTTTATAATTCCATGGCAGCCTCTCCTTATAACAACTCTGATATCAGTTCTTTTCATTATAATGTCCCTCCCCTCATCATGTTAGACATAAAATTAAGGACTCTTTGAAAACACAGTTTAATACAGTTGTGGTAATGAACACTTTAGCTGTCGAGCTACACTTTTTTTAAAGTTACCATTTGGGCATCAGTTTTAATTTTGGTTGATTTTGAGATATAGTGATTACCGTTTTAATGCAGACATTTATTGTTTGAAAGCACACTAACACTAATTGCTTTAGTAAATTTTAGCATTTAAATCATAACCACTGTATCAAAGATTGGATAAAAAAGGAATGCTTTCAACCAGATAAATTAAATATAAAACCATGACTACTCTTCAGATGTTACCTTTTTGAAAAGAAAAAAAAAATGGCATGGTGTTGGGTCAGAGTGATAAGTGCTTGACTTCAAAATTTTGATTTTTTCAAAGTATAAACATTTTTCAGGAGATAAGCACTAAGCCACAAAATGTTCAAAAATGTACAAATTTGTTATATATTGACTGCACAAAGAAATGTATCTGCACCATTCTTTATATATTTCTATAGGGAAGAGTTGGACAATGTCTATATTACAGTAGATCACCAGAAGATGTTATAGAGGCTTTAGCTGGAGTTCCATAATTGAGTTTAAATTTAATTTTGCACTTAAAGCAGAGATTCAACCTTTTTTTAAGTAGGAAAAGTCAGTGGATTATCATCAAAAGTTACATCACATACCCTAAACAATTATACCCAGCTACTAGTATAGGAGAACCTAGAAGTAAAATTGACTAGACAATGGCTATAAATTAAAAGTTAAACTAATTGGCATACTGACCAAATTCAGAGAACTGCAAAAGATAAACAAATAGTGCAAAGAGTAAATTCCTCTTTTAAGTCATGAAAACAAATTCTAAAATGCTATTTATAATATATTGCAGGAAATATATTAACAACGATATTAAATAAGTATATAATATATGCTACAATTAAGTAGGATTTCTAAGTTTCATCTCTATCCAAATATAAAGGATTTTTTGTGGAGGGGAATGGAAAAAGTGATTTGTTTACACTATGTGATTAGTAAAAATATATTATGAAGAATCACTAGCCTGAGGTAAGTAATAAACAGCACCGATATTCATCCATTAATTAGTTAATGTTTATACAGCTCTTTGGTGCTTGTTTCATTGATTAGTTTCAAATATCAGACCCACTGTCATCTCTTTTTTGCTAGCTGCCATTTAGATTCTCTCAGATAATAATGTGATCACTATGCTCTTACTCCAAGCTGTCCATCTTCCCTTTTTGGGATTTGATAACAGAATTCAAGAAGGAATTTTGTTTCCTACAAGATCTGCCAGCTCAAGAAGCTACCCGTTTACAGGGACTCAAAGACTCCAAATGCTTCTAAGCTTTGACATGGTTTTCATAATACTGTATTCCATTCTCTGAGTACAATGGAATGTATGAGTACATAGAACCTGTAGGCTGTGGAGCTGGGAACAGGATGTAGGAATAGTGCAGAGACTAGTCTCGAGTCATTGGGACATTTTTTTGAACGGGGACAGATGTGCGGACTGGGGCATGACAGGAAAGATAGCTTAGTTGTTAGGGCTGAGGAAATCTGGGTTCATGTCCCCGCTCTGGAACAGATTTCTTGCGTGATCTCGGGCAAGTCACTAGGATATGCCTTCACTTTATCTTGGAGAAGTAATCTCCAGTTTGAAGACCTACATGTGTTAGCTTTGATTGAGACAGCATGCTAATAACAGTGGTGAAGCATGGGCAGCAGCCCAGGCTAGCCACCCATATATGTATCTAGCATCTCAGACAGGATAGTATTCTGGTAGCTTACACTATTTCAGTGTGCTAGCTTGATCAAAGTTAGCACATATACTTCTATTCAAGATAGAAATTACACCTGCAGTTGCAGTGTAGACATATTCTTAATCTCTGTGTCTCAGTTCCTCAGATGTACATGGGGACAATAGTATTTCCCTACCTCACAGGGGTGTGTGAGGATAAATACATTAAAGACTGTTAGGCACTCAGACACTACAGTGACAGGGGCCATATAAGTATCCATTAGCGATTGACTGATGTGAGGTATTTGGGAAATAGAGCTGAAGTGTCACCCACCGCACAGCTCTGACTCCCTTCCTTTTTATCCTACTATTCTAACACTCTCCTTCAATGCTCAGATCCCCATTCCCCTTCCACAAGCATCATGAAAGAAGGAGGATGGAGACAAAAGATCTTATTCCAAAACAGGCCTAGTCTATGGGAAAGGGGGTCTACTCCCATGTCCTCACTCCCAGTGTCCCACACCCTTCCTTCCAGTTCTCCTTAGGGTGAACTATACACTGATCTCTTTAAAGGCAACTTTTGAAATTGTAACCAAAAAAAGTGTCAATATGTACTTTTATTTCAAGTAAGAAAGGTGATTAAAGACCATAACTAAAGGATAATGATCAAAGTTATCAAGGTTATAGTAAATATTAGGCAAAACGTTTAACTGATATGTTGTAAAACCGATGTAAAGAGAAAACCTTTAAGACAAATCCCACCAAAGTGTTTTATAAGGAAGTGAATAACCACATGGGCTGGTTAAATACTTGATATTGATAACACAAAAATGATTCTAGCATATAAATCAAATAAGAATAATGAAAAATGAAATTTCTGCCTATTTTGAAATATCAGCCTTTGCAAGCTGTCAATATGAGAACAGAATTTATATGAACACTATTGTTCATATAGAAGTATAGAAGTAAACTTTTAACGGAGCTTAAAGTGGATCAGAAGCTTCATCACAGTAGTTCAGAATAGTATTACTTTAACAGTATAACAGAAGAAATGAAAAGTTCCTTTGAAGCACTAACGACGTCCTTGGTAGTAATATTATGCATCTGCATATATGCAAAGGAAAATAAATGGCTATGTATTATTGTCAAAGAAGAGAATTTAAAATTAAATTGACATTTCAATAGATAAACCCGTTTATATTTCTAAAATTTCTAATTTTGTAATCACTATTGATAGAACTGTCATTAATAGTCCTATAACTTTAACTGGGACAGTACTTGACTGAAACTGTTAAAGACCTATTAATGATTCAGTGTTCCATATTAGCACAAAAATCATCTCTCTGTGACAGTATACATTGTTTATACATTTACCATGATTAAGACGACTGCTTTACTGTGATTTGAGTGATTCCTTGTAAGTGAACATTCCTATGTTAAATTTGTTTATTTGAGTTTGTAAACATCATGAAATCATCAATTACCATAAACTTTTTAAATATCATAAAACCAATCTATTTTACTTAGTATATTTTCCTATTGAAGCTCTATTTTAATTAATAAACTTATAAATATATAAGGAGTCTTGAGACTACAATTTAAGCAGCAAGAAATTCAATGATAATTGGTTATTTAAAGCTAGCTAATGAAAATGTTTTGTGTACAAGATCTTGCCTTCAAAAATTACTTAGAAAGTCTATAATATTCCAGAATGATAGCTATGAAATTCCCCTCAATCCTTGTGAAAAAAAAAAAAAATCGGCTTGGAGAACAAAAAAGAAACACTCAAATCTGGTCTTTCAAATATCTACAAATATTTACATTTAATATATATATTGCTTACTGTATTTTTCACTGCATCTGATGAAATGGGTTTTAGCCCACAAAACCCTATGCCCAAATAAATTTTTTAGTTTCTAAAGTGCCACAAGAATTCCTTGTTGTTTTTATTTAAATTTAAACCATCACAACCTGTTGACCTTTTTTCCACTGAAGCTATGGTAAAAACCCTAAACATACCTCCATACATATTAAGCTTTAAAAACAAAGTGCTTACAGCTGCTGAATGAAAAAAAGTAACTTAAAAATTCTTATTTAGATGAAAGACTAATAACCTTTAGATAACTCAAAACATGTTACCAGAGCAGGGATCTCCAAACTTTATGAAATGAGGGCCATATTAGATTTCTGAAGGGGCTTCGCAGGCTGAAGTGATTGTGAAAAAAAATCAAACAGATGCAAATATATACAAATCATAAAAAACAACACTACTGTGTCAGTGTTGCATTAAATACTAAATCAGGTATAAAAGTAGCTGTATAATCAATGCAGGTACTGTGAAATCACAGAAAATATTGGTCAATATATTAAAAATCATTTCAAATATTTTTTAATTTTATTTCCATCTTCTTTACTCCATTTATTGGAGATGTAATTAAGCATCTGGCTTGTATTTTTACTCTAAGGTCGGGGTTCGTAACTGCTCGGCTGCAGTAGCGACTCTCCCCTAAGTTGGCTCCCCTTTTGGGGGGACACTGGCTCCTAGGGGCACTCACCCCTTTGCACAGCTCAGCTGCTCCCACATGCAAGCTGCTGCCGGCAGCCCTCCCCCGCCTGCTCTGTGTCCTGCTCAGCTGCAGCAGACTTTACCTGTTCACTTCTCCCCTGTTGGTTGTGGGGGCCTGACAAATTGAAGCCGCGGGCTGGATCCGGCCCTCAGGCCACAGTTTGGAGACTTCTGTACTAGAGTGTCATAATACTTTTAACAATAACACATTTGGGATGACATTAGAAATTGAGGCATCTAGTGACTAGGCATAACCAGTATTTTTTGAGACTTAATTAGCAATAGAAAAAAAAGAGTTAAATAAGGAAATATGATCTATTATTGATTGGTGTCACTACTGTAGCGCTATTTTCTTATTAAGTTAATCCAAAAGTATTCGTGTGACACTGTGTGTATACAAACTAAACCCCCAAATTTTATTTTGGGAAAAGATATTTGCCTTGCCCTAGTTAAAATTTAACATTTCACTCAAATTTTTTGGGTAAAAAAAAAAAAATGCTGTTCAAAACAGAACCATTGAATACCAAAATATTGTGAAGTAATAGGCATCTGTCTGTAGAACATCAATAGTTAAAGAATAAGAATAAGATAAGGGAAGATATTGAGGTGGACCTTAGCCACCTCTCGCGATGAGGCCCTGTCCCTGCTCTTCCTCTTCCCTGTCAAGGCTCTGCCCCTGACCAACCCAGAAGCCGGAGCCGGGAAGTAGTAAGAGCCGCTCAAGGAGCCTGGGCTCCTGTAGGGAAGCTGGAGTCCCAGACCCCTGGTGGGGTGGGGACACAAGCCAGGGGCTGCTCTTGGGCACTCCAGGCTCCTGTCTATGGCAGGTGGAGGGTCTGGAGCTCCTCTCAGCAGCCTAGTCTCCCTGAGCAGCTCTTACCGCTGCCTGGTTCTACCTTCCAGCCTGGCCAGGGAGCAGGGCTTCAGGAGGAAGAGAAGAGCAGAGAATGGAGGCATGGAAGGGGTGGCCTGTGTCCCGTTTTCGCATTTTGCTCACCCTAGGTAAATGTCAGCTGGTAAACCTAAAGGGGATGGTATTTTGTATTTTAAAAAGATGAATGGAAATTACTGATTCCTGAAATTGAATAGAAGCTCCCAAAATGATCCAAAATGCTTTACTTGACCATTTTTATCATCTCTCTAATAAAACTTGCCATTAGTGAGTCTGCACCATGATTTTTCCTTTTAGTCCAGTTCCCCACCCCCAAAAGTTTTCTCTTCATGTTCTTCTTACTAGATTAAATACAAACTAATGAAAAGGATACAGTCAGCTATACCACCGGCTCTCAACCAGGGGTCCGGGGCCTCCTGGGGGGCCACAAGCAGGTTTCAGAGGGTCCTCCAAGCAGTGCCAATGTTAAACTTGTTGGGGCTCAGGGCAAAAAGCCGAAGTCCACCACATAGGGCTGAAGCCTGGGGTCCTGAGCCTTCCACCTGGGACTGAAGTCGAAGCCTGAGCAACTGGGGGCCCCTGTGGAGTGGGCCCCCAGAGAACTGCCCTGCTTGCTACCCCCTAATGCTGGTCCCTGGCTTTTATATGCAGAAAACTAGTTGTTGTGGCACAGGTGGGCCATTAAGGTTTTTTATAGCATGTTGGGGGTGGGCTCAGAAAGAAAAGGGTTGAGAACCCCTGAGCTATATATATACACATCTATTTAGTTTTACTCATAAGCAGACGATAGTAAGATACTAATAAAAATAAAATACTACATCTCCTGAAAGATGATCATGACAGTCCATTCTGACCTTAAAGTCTATGAGTCTACAAAAGGTCTGGATACAGTGTTAAAAACACAGGGCTAAGAGCCAAGAACTTCTAAACTATAAATCTCAGCTGTGTTAAGCAGTCCCTCTGCAGCTTTGGGCAAACCACAACTAATCAGATTCAGTTACCCATCAGATAAATAAGATACTGTTTTCTTACCTGCTTCACACAAGTTTTGCAAGGATTAATTAAAGCCCTTTACAAATATTAAAAACATGAAGTGCTAATTATTATTTTAAGTAGTGTATAAATTTGCCTCTACCTTCTTTAACAAAAATGTGACTAGGCTATCTACTTTTATACCACGTGACCAAGTCCCACTGAAGTCAAGTCAGCAGGATTCTTTCCCTAGATTTTAACAGAAGTTGGATTCTGTCTATAGACCTTAATGCCCAATCATGTTCAAGAGAAAAAGTATATAACATTTCTACATGAGGCTATAAGCTATTGTGATATTATGGAGCTTAATGAAATGACAAAACATAGGTTCTTGCCTATGCAGAATGCATGAGTTGATGTGGCCTCTGGCAGGATGGCACTAGAAAGAGCTCCCAACATAACAATCCATAAGAAAGGAAATATTTTGCACGATATGCCATCCTGCAATTAGTGGATTCAGAGACCACCGGTCTGTCGTAGGACTGAATGGCCAATTGCTCCAAGGGATAGAGTGAGGGAGGATAAATGGAATTTTCTTAAGTGAAAGGTGTACCCAATCTCCCTTGATGTTAGCAGTAAAATATCTCTTTCCCTTCACCCCAATTCCTCTTTGAACATCCTTGGTTTCTGCTGGTACCATCCTGGTCCTCTTTGCATACACAATGGGAGGTTCGGAAGCATGTTGCATGCTAAGGTTTAGTTCATTTAATCCTTGCTCAGATGCACATGATATAATCACTGAATGCCACATTTGAGACTGAGACAGAATTTTTTCCTCAAGGAAAATTAATCAGATCTTGTTCCCACATTCATCCACTCTCTGTCCTCTGTGCAACGGTATGAGTATCGTTTAGTTTGGATAGGCTAGTTGGGGAACTGGCAGGCTGCTAATAACAGTGTTTTATCCCCGATTTTGTTGGCTGGTTGTTTCACACTATACAAGAATCTCTTATCATCATAATTTTGTTAGCAGGGTCCCTTGTCTTACGAAAATGAAAATGGTAGCCCAGCATCCTAAAATCTGACACTGAATTAATAAGAAGCGATTGGAGTAAGCCAAATGTTGGTGCAATTACTAATGGAGTTAGGGGCCTTGTTACTAGACACTACTATAAGGCAACTCCACTGAAGTATCTAATTCTTCCCCAAAGAGAAAAACTGGGCTGGAGACTTATGTTTGAGGTACCACATCTCTGGTCAGTTGGGGCACATATGAATGTGTTCTTTTATCAAATTTAGAACGAAGTTGAGATTCCCGATAAAAGTGGCACTCATAATGCTAACTTTGCTGTGATAGACAGTTTCTTTTAATCTCCGTTTCCTTTAAAATACTCAGTATATAACAAAATCAAGGACAAAAATGAAGAAATAATTAAGACTGAAATATCAAGAACTCAAAAGTATAGAAAAGAAGAAAATTAAACCAACAGAAGATTCATGTTGGGGGATTTTATAATGTTCTCCATCAATATAGTATCTGACCATCTCCCTCCTAAATAGTACATATATATGCATGTGTTTATACACACACATACCATTGCTCCTACAGCATTAACTTTGCTATGTTACAAATATAGACACAATATCTTCAAGTTTCTCTTGATTTAAAGTAAATTTGTTTCTTCTGTGAAGGGTATACCATAAAAATGCAGGACATGAAACATATCTGAATCAATAATGCAGAAGCAATTGGAAATTCCTGACTTTCGAGGGCCTGATCATTCAACCTTGACGCCACATTATCATTAGTTTTCTTGCTTTATAAAACTAAAAACAGAAAAAGTGAAAAGGAAAGAAAGAAATGTAGATCTATTTAGCTTGGAAAAAGTTGCAAGCTCCATTCCAGTAAAAAGATTAAAATCAAGCTAAAACAATAAAAGCATCCTTTTTTTGTAGGTGCAGATGGGGGAAATAGTTAATGTAGCTGAAGAAGTAGAAAAAAAAGTCTGTCTGCCAGCCACTGACAAGTCTAATACTGACCCTGAGTTGCAACTGGCTGAAGACCTACTAGAAAGAATCTGTGGATTTTCTTTCACAGAAAAAGAACAGGGTTGCAATCCTAGTCTTTTTAGGAGGTTTGCAGGAAAGACGTTTTAGCAACTTAAGGTTGAATGAGATGTACCAAAGTCAAACCAAAGTTTAGAATGTCTTCTTTCAGATGCTTCTGAGTTATTAATGGCTTAAAAACCACAGGTCAATGAATTTTGCTGAAACTTTGAAAAATATTGTAAATTTCTACTTCATATGGTCTTCTAATTGTTTGAACTTGTTCAAAATGAAACACCACATATGTGTATCAACGTAAAGTACTATGAGCATATTGGTCTTTCTGTGTTCCTTATACTGTATGCCTATAAAATAATGAAATTACTATAAAGTTGGCATTGTTGGCTTACAAAACCCATAACAGTATGGATCTTTTCTGTATTAGAGACATCCTTGAACTCAACCCTGACAATTACTTGTACTCATACACTACCTACCAATTAGGGATCCCATATTCATTCCTTAAGCAATCATTAATGTAATTTGGTTGGCTCTAGGCAGTGGAGCTTGCTCCAGGTGAAGTCTATCTTAATCCATCTTTATTACCTTTCTTCCTCATTCCTTTTTTCTATTGCTCTCTCTTTTATACTTCCTCATTTATTTTTCCCATGTATGAATGTTAAAAAAGTGGAATTTTAAGTGTTTTTATTGTACTGTCAGGTGTTTTAATTGACTGTACATTGCCTAGAGCACTTTGGAGGGACTCCTTATGAATAACATCAGTATTAGCAAGATATCTATGTAATGTGGTGACAAGATTGCAACCACAACTATCAACACAGGTAGATCTTCGGTTACTACTTAAAACAACATTGAATTTTGAGCCAATTTTATGAGATGTGAAAATTTCAGTCTTCAGAAGATAAATCACCAGAAGCGGATATAATAATTGACATATTTTACAATACAGATGTAAGCGCGGTGTAATCAAATAACATTTTAAACACGCTATGTAATGTTCAAGATATTGGTCAGCTAATACTATTTATAATGCAACAGATCTCCAAACTCTTTGTTCCCTACTCAACTGAAATAATGTTAACTTAAACTTACTATTTGACACTATTTCAGATATTCTGACTGTGGCATAAAAATCAGGTCTGGAGGCCTTTTGATTAATTTTTCTGCTTACACTGTTCAGTGATAGCTGTGATATTTACTTCTAAACCACTGCACTATATACTACTACATTTTCAATGGCCAAGTAGAGTAACAGCCTCAGGTGACTACTAATTTTGACCTCTGCTCTATTTGTTCAGAAAATGGATGGAAATGATCAAGCTTAATCATTACATCTCACATCCAAGGAAATATAATCTCCAAATCATGAATGACTAGTGGGATCTGGACAGGAGGGGAAAAATGGATATTACATTCAACCAGCAAGTGAGAACAGTCATTCTAGAGAATTGCTGTAACATGCTGATGGTGATCCAAAATAACTCCTAAATTATGAACCTGCCTCACAGGCTACTGCCTCATCCCATGAATAAATGGGCTCTCATAAGAAATACATATGTTCCTCAAAATGCTTTCTTCCATCTTATCCATACTGAATTTAAGCCACTGGTTCCTCATTCAAAACGAAATGTCTCAAAAATAAAAACAGCTAGACAGTCTTCCATGGATCAACCAAAAATGACAAACAGAGCCAAGTGGCATGAGACTGTGGACCTCAGACTGTACAAAGCAAAACCAAACTTTCTTCTGAAAATTGGATGCCTTGATACTTGCATGCATACACTGTGACCAAAAAGAATTTCAAATTAAATTATATAAGGAAGTTAACCAACTGTGTCTCCCATCTCTATGCCTATTCCCTGCAATCACCTGAGAGGAATTCATGAAGACCATAGTCTATTACAGTACTCTTTTTAGAAATTTGGACTCCAGAGCTGTTTGCAGGGGATCCTCCACCTGCACAAGTTAATTGTCACTGTTGCAGCTTTCCTGGATACCAGAGAGAGCCCTCCATGTGGCAGCGCATGATAATATTTACCTCTACCATGGGGAACTCATGAAAATTTTATTGCAGTCTCAAGCTACATTTACTTTTGCGCAGAGCTCTCCCTTAGTGAGGGGTGTGTGAAGGAGGGGGCTGGTTTGTAGTGGTAGCAATGAGTTCAATGGACCCAATGCTACCATGGAGCCACAAGAGGAGGGCAGGGGAAGCCCTATAGCCATAGGAAGCACAGGACCTCTTTGCTGTATATCTCTGAGGTTATTACACACGACTGAACCTTTCCTCCCTGACTGAAGAAGTCTTAGGGAAACATCACAATGTAAACACTGTAGATATAGTATTTCCTTCACTCTCCTTTGGTTTACAAGCAGAGGGATCTGCTTATTTGTCATTCAAGCATAAATAAAATATCTGTAATGGATTTTGAATCTTGAACATTTCTTTTTTTAAGCATTTTAGTTCACTTTTAAATCTTGCTATCCTCTGACTCGGACATAGATTTCACCAGCACTAATCTGAGTTGGTTGGTCACAAACTTTAAAAATAGAAAGTAATTCACCTCTGTATATCCAAAACCAGCTACAAACCAGGAAATACTAAAATTGCTGTCCAATGTTTCTGCATAACTTAACTTCCCAATTAAAAGTATGGAAACTACCATTATGCTAGCCTTTTCATTGGTTGCAGAATCTACATTATGTGACTAGGGAAAAGAAAAGATAGGAAACTACCATCCTAATGAAAATAATAACTAGATCACATCATACAAATACTTAGCTACTTCTTGTATGACTCAAACAATGTTAAATGACTGCCACAAAAACAAAGACAGCTAAAAAAAGATTCAGATTTAAGGATACAATACTATACCGTAGGCAAAATCTAACACATAAAAGAGGTGCTTAGGAAAATATCCTCAGATACTGAAATTTGAGGCTAACACTGGAATTTACCCTAAAAAAGACTTAATACTAGGGTTGGAACAAAAATGATTTTCAAAATAATAAATAATAAAAATACTTTGTACTGAAACAGTGTTACAGAGTCCCATTTCATACTCTTCTGTGGGAAGAGCCTGCAAGGGATAAGGGGGTAAAATCAGAACCCAGGAAATTCCCTGCGTGCAAACAGCACAGTTTCTTCTGTATATTCCACGCAAGAGTGATGATTTTTCAGCCTTGTGGCACTGCCTCTTGACCCTGTGGAGTTAGGGTAGTCAGTCTACAGACCCCTACTAAGCTAATACCTGGCCATGTCAATAGTTGCACAAAGTTGTTAATAATTTCCTTAACAGCTGTACTTTTCCTGTTCCTTCCTAAACCCACTGAAGACACAAGAGAATCAACCACCAACGTAGCTAGCAGTTTAAAAAAAAAATTGTTTAAATCATATAAATAGTAGTTCGCAAAATGTGTAACCTATACTACAAACAATATCAACACAAAAGTTCTACATTGAAAAGTTAGCAACGCAGGGAAGTGCTGACTCCTGAAAAACCTAGTACCACAGTACTATGCATCACACCATAGTTACATTACTTTCACATAGGATTACTGATGGTAGTAACCACTACAACTGATCGATTTTATTTACAGGATCAGCACCAATAATCAGCTATGATAAAAATAAAAATCTACTTTTTGTGTGGCATGGGGTCGGAGGGGGGACAAAATCCACTAATCCTATAAGGATGACAGATTCAAGATTTAATAGCTTAAAATATCTGTTTCAAACGAACTTGAAAATGTTTGTTTCTATCCTACCTCCATAATGAGGACAATAATTGCATTTAAAACTCACTTATACATCAGGTAACTTACAACAAACTCAGATTACCGGGCGCATTGTTACTCAGAAGGTACTTCTATACCTCACATCATTACTCTGTCTGCCATGCTGGTCTATTTTCTTGTAAACAGAGTAGACTGAAATGAATAATATTCTTTTTGTTCCAGAGCTGCAGGGAGTAACTGCTGTGTTAGTTTCAGTAAACTGTTATTTTTAAAGAGGTTATATTTTAAAACTTGTCAACCTTTATTATGTTCCTTTAAGTGTCTGACAGATTTAATATCTCAATGTCTTTTTCAGTTAAGGAATTTGTTTTTAAACAAACAATCAATCAATGTATTTTTACCCTCAAATTTTTATATATTAATTTATGATCTTGGACTTTGGCTGACCCATAATTATTATGCACACAGAGATACAGTAAAAATCTAAGAAAACTGATAAAAATAGTTTCTACTGAGACATGGCATATTATTTCTATCAGTTTTACCAATTTTCCCTTTCTAAATGGCAAAAGTAATGAAACCATAAGATGGCCAATTTAAAACAAACAACCTCCCTCGAACCCGCCACAAATGTATCTGAGTCATACCAGCTCAAAGAATGGTCTGGACCCACTAGTTTTCTACTTATCACTTGGGTGCACGCAGCTTGAATTGATCGGATTTAATTTAATTTAATTTTATTTTAAAACTGCCTTTGAATGCCATAGTCCTGATTCTGACCTCACTTACAAAGCTGTAAGTTAGGAATAACTCCACTGAAATCTTTGGGAGTTAAACTAGTGAGCGTTTTTAATTTTATTTCCAGTTTTGCCATGTAGTAAAACTCTGTACTAGTTATATCTTCACACCACCACTGTGAAGCACTACCACTGTCAGTTTGATAGACGGAAACTTGAAGCAAGTGTGGTTTCCCAGATTGTGGAAGAACTGAGAACACTGCTCAGCTCGTTGAAGTCATAGACCTGTGCCTTAAACACTTGCCATCCTTTCTCTCTGAGAATAAGAGCACAGATTGTCTAGATCAGTGGTTTCCAACTTTTTACATACTAGACCCCACTCCTGTCTAGCCAGGATGCCCCATTATCTTTTCCTCTCTGGACCCTCCTTCTCCTTTTCCATTTAGAAAGGAAGGTGGTCATGACCCTCTGATGCTTGTCTGTGAACTCCTAGAGAGAGCACCCTGGACTAGAGCATCACTTCCTTTTGAGACTCAGACAAAGCCTTCCCTTCCCTCTTAAAAAGTCCACTCAGATCAGTGCTCCATCCTGGAGCAAGTAGACAGCAAAGGAATCAAGTATACCACAATCCTTGCTACTAGTGGTCCTCACACATCCAAACATGTAATACTATCTCCTCCCACTCAGCTCTTATGGCACATCATTAAGGACTATTAGAAAACTTTTCAAAACCTCCAGGGCATCTTACAGCAAGAAGGCTCACAGAGTAGTTGTTTTGTCTTTCTCCATCAGAATGGCAAAAGGATCTAATGTCCCTAGAAATCTCACCCTCTAGTGAGGCACAGATGCTTCTTACCCAAATAATCCTTATTTATATCGGGATATTATCAGGAGTTATTCTCACACCATTTTAAGTATGCATAGCACTTACTTATGAAAAAACCAAAATCCAAATCACAGAGAATAATTTTTCCTGTGTCTGAACATAATGAATAAAATCAGAGTTCAGGCTTTCTAAGAAAGAAGATTTACCTAGCATAAGGTAAATTGTTGCTACTCTCAAAGGGGAAATAAACCTGAAGAACTACTCTGTGGAGACTCTATTGTTTTCATCTTATTCAACCCTTCTTTTGATCGGTAGTCCATCATTCTGTTTAAGAGATGACTGATTGTTATAGTTACTGAAGGAAAAAGCAGCCATTAGTTCCTGACGAACCTAGATCAATTCAGTTGAAGAGCTGCAGATGTGAATAATTACAAAACTAACTGCTCATACTTTTACTGACACAAGTTATTTATCCAGCTAAACTGAGACTAAAATTTAGAATATATTTGTATACATACATTCTAGTTTTGAGGTTTCAGTGATGTAGGAAAGATTTTAGATTTTAAGTACCTATGCCCTCAAGACCAAGAAGAGTAGACACATAATGATAAACATAATGATTGACAGAGAAGTCACCCACCTGAATCAATCTCTTGTAGAACCTCATTTTATAAATATATGAATACCATTTTTACTTTTGGTGCACTGAAGCCCTATATTTACCACTGTGTTTTCTGTACAATGCATGCCTTCTGAAGTATCATTTGAAATGTCTTGATCTGTTGAACATTAATATCCTTTTGGATTGTATGTGAAGTTATGAAGTATTGCAATCTGTGTTACTGAAATATGTTTTGAGATTGAGAGTTTGGCTGTGGGAATCTCACAATTGCATCAAAGGACTATCTAGAAATGTGCTGATGGCCCATTAAAGGGAATCCACTCTCCCAAAGGCCATCCCAGAAAAAAATCATGTAGGCAATGGAGACTGCCTAACCAGCACGCCACAGCAAGGATCTTCTAGCAGCTAAGAGAAGTTATAAAGAGTGTCAGAGGCAGCCCAGGTTCATGGATAAAGAGGGTTCAGCAGTTCCACAGTCCAGCTTGCACCCCAGGGACTCTGTCACAGGGTCGTGATGAAAGGAGAACTATTTGGCTGGAGAAAGGTGACTAGTGAAGTTCCTAAAGGATCAGTCTTGGAACTAATCTTATTTAAGATTTTCATGAATGACCTTGGTACAAAAAGTAGGAGTGCTAATTAAATTTGCTAATGTTACAACATTGGAAGGCACTGTCAATACAGAGGAAGACTGGAATATTAGTCAGAAAAAAAAAAGCTCGATGACCTAACAGGACTAGTGTAATAGAAATGGGATAAAATTTAATAGTCTCTAAGGACATAACCTTGTGATTTGTACTAACACCAAGAATTTCTGCTATAGGCTGGAGACTTAGCAGTTGAAAACAAGGGAGGAAAGAGATCTGGGATATTATTTAATCACAAGATGATTGTGAGCTACCAGTGTGATGTGGCTGTGAAAAAGGAAAATGAAATCCTAGGATATATCAGGCAAGGTATTTCCAGCAGAGACAGGGAAGCATTAATGCCACCATACAAGGCACAGCTAAAACCTCATTTGGACTACTGTGTACATTTCTTGTCACCCATGTTCAAGAATGATGAATTCACAAACTGGAACAGGTGCAGATGGGCTATTAGGATAATGAGAGAAATTAGGAGCCTGTTGTCACACTCTCTCATGACCACGAGTGCCAACTTCAGGGCACACTGTAAGGAAGCAGGGCAAAGACGCCAAACTGGTTGTGTATCCTAGAATTAGATTTCACCAGCCAAGTAAGAAATGTGAACTCTTAAAGCACTATAACAATCTTACCATGGAGTCACAGCCTGGAATACCCAAGGGGACTGTCTATCTTGCTACTCAGGACAGCTGGATTTAGTGATAGTTGATTGCAGTATATACCAAAGATCACAAAAGATTCAGGTTGTTTCCAGTCCCAAGAGACTAGTCATCCACCCCATGTCAATGTGTACCTCACGTCTCTCACCAAAAACAATGCTTGTAGCCAATAATATAGTAAACTCAACTAATAAAAGAAATGAGTGCATTATTATAAGGTTAAAGCAGGCAAACATATATACACAAGTGAGTTGTAGCCTATGGCTTCCAAGAGGTGACAGGGCTGTAGTAATGTCAGCCCTGAATGTCTTTTAAGGCTAGCGCAGGTTGACACTGGTGATCTCTGCTTCTGTTTCATAGCTCTGGTTCTATGAGAATCCAAACAGCAGAAGATGAAAAATTTTCTTGTGACCTATTTTTATCTCCCTCTTCCAGAATTCAAACTCATGAGATGAGACCTTTTGCACAGAACCTCTTCAAGGGTGTGAAGGGGCAATTAACAAAGTCTTTGTATTGTGAAGTCCCAAAATGGCCCATTTAATTTTCATAACCTTATTGATGAGCAAGAGATGATCCCTCTGGTCAGATTCAGAGCAAACTTTTTCACAGGTATAAAGCAAAAACTTAAATATTACACTATAGCATGTGATAAAGATATTATAAGTAAGATTAACATATGCAACAATTTACAAGTCTTTCATAAAGTCTAAACACTAAGCACATTGTCATAAGTTCAATATCCATCTTCATTATATTAACACAGATCAAACAGACTTGTTTCTAACAATGAATTTGTCAGTGCTCAGCTAAGGCCTAAAGCCTTAGCAAGAGCTGACACCGGGTTTGCCAGTGTCACACCTATCTTATGAGAGGAAACTAAGAGTTTGGCTTGTTTACCTTAACAAAAAGAAGGCTGGAGAAGGGAGGGGTAATATGACTGCTATATCAAGCCTACAGCTCTGCATTATTGTTTTCATATAATCAAATGTTTCAATTTGTATTTATATAATATTGAAAACCGAAGGGCCACTATAGCTATATCAGGGCTGTAAATGCTAAGGAAGGAGAAGAGCTATTTAAGTTCAAGGAAAGTCTTGGCACAAGAACAAATTTCCCATGAATAAATTTTAGGCTGGAAATTAGGAGATAATCAGAGATGTACAGCCTTCCTAAAGAAGTGGTGTGGACAAATAACCTAATTATTTTTAAGACAGAGCTTGAAAAGTTTCTGAGAGGGATTGTATGATGTGTTTGCCTGCTATGGTTGGGTGGGCTGAGCTCAGTGGCCCAGTATGTCCCTTCTGATCCTAAATTGCATGCATCAGGTCTTCTGCCAGTCTCCTGCAGGAATTGTTTGATTTTTTCCCCCTTTCCTCTGAAGCATCAGAGATGGCTATGGCTAGAGATCAGGGATGGCATGTTATTTACCAAAGGTGGTTTTTACAAGCCAGGGGAAAAACTAGTTAGTTCAAATTAACTATTTTTCTCAGGGGTGTGAAAAATCCCCTAGTGACATAGTTATACCAGCCTAACACCCCATGTAGATAGTGATATATTGACAGGAGGACTTTCCTCATCAACATAGCTCTCTTGGAGAGGTGGATTAACTATGCCAAGGGGAGAAGCTCTCCCATCAATATAGTAGTGTCTTCACTAAAGCGCTGCAGCTGCACCGCTATAGCGCTGTACATGAAGACAAACCCTTAGTTTTAGCTACATATTCAAATTGTGGTTACATTAGGAAGTAGATCTATGAATTAATTTAGGGTTATGCAAATAACAAGTAAAACTATTCTGGGCATAACATTAACATATGTAATTATAATACTGAACATGCAATGTCTATATACATTTTGGTTTGGTATTTTCTCAAAGAAGTTATACACACCATGACGCACTTTGGTTTTCAATATTATATAAATACAAATTGAAACATTTGATTATATGAAAACAATAATGCAGAGCTGTAGGCTTGAAGCATTAAGCAATCAGAAGCATTGCAGATTACCACCCCAGATTCATTTGGTCATGCAGAATTCTGTAGCAGAAGACTAATTATGATGTAGTATGTTGAGGAATAGGCTCTTTCTGTTTTGAACTGATGTATTCAAAGTTTGAAAAGATTCATTCTATGCTTGCTGAACTTGTTGGACTCTGATGCAATTATTTTTCTGAATGTAAACTGGGTTTAAATTGGGATTTCCCAGTGCCCTGTCCTAAACTAGTTTTTCCTGGGAAATTACCAACCTTGCTAGAAATGGGATGCCATATAGAATTCTCTTTTATAGGTATTTAACAGGTGGGTCTTGCACACATACTCACTGATTACCAATTCAGGACTGGGAAAGAATCTTTCTCCAGGTCAGGTAAATAGGAACTTGCAATTTTTTTGCCTTCCTTTGCATCACAGAGCATGTATTGCTTACTACGGTGATCTGGGTATATCTTACCAAATCAATTCCCTGCCGTTGCAGGGGCCTCAATGTGTCTCAATACATCCTATTCTCTGTCTATAGCCCACAACAGTCTCCAAAGGGCTGTGGTATTTTACTGTAATCCAAGTTACGAGGTTAAATGCAGGGGTAACAATATGGGGTTTAGTTGCCTGTGGTGTGCACGTAAGATAGATCATCTGGTGGTCCTTTAGAGCCTTAAACTCTATGACTATGACAGATAATAAAGATAAAAAATTAAATTTATTTTACAAATCTCTTCTTTAGAGCTAGAGCCCACTCCTGAAACTCTTAATCCTTACTTGGTCTTATTTTCAGTGCAAAACACTAAGAGGATAAGTCTGCCTTATTAATTTTTCTATACTTTTTCCTTTACAAATGCAACTATGTGGATAGTTAAGAGACCATGTACTTACCTCTTTCTTAAAATTTAAAAAATAATGATTTTGTGACAAGTTAACAAAGAACAAAACCACAAAAAGAACAGTCTCCCTTCACCTCAACATGTTAGAGGCCATTGCTAGCACATCTGCTAGCTCATTACTGTCCTATTAGTCCAGACAAAGTCATTTTCCTAGTCCAAAGTTCTTTTCTGTTTCTCCTACAAATGGACTCAAATGCTGCCTCCAACACAATGTAGGTGCGACTATTCCCACTAAAGTCCATGGCAAAATTCCCATTGAATTCAGGAGCAAGACAATTCCATGTCCTTTTCTTCTATTAAATCTTCCTGCCCTACGGGTCTGGGGTGGAATCATGTTGGTCTCAGTGGTCAATTTTATTCAAATCTCCAACTGTACAGATTAACCAGTGCTAAGTATGGTGGGAATGCTAATGTAGACCACTTCCTCCTGTTTTTGCCAAATTGTCTTCTAGATCTGCTCTAAGGGCAGGTTTACACTTAAAATGCTGCAATGGCACAGCTGAACCGCTTCAGTGAAGACATTACTATGCTGATGGGAGAACTTCTCCTGTTGGCGTAGTTAATCCACCTCGACGACAGGCAGTACATGTATTGACGGGAGGGGCTGTCTACCCCTAGGATTAGATTAGAATAACTGTCACTCAGGAACGTGGCTATTTCACACCCAGAATGACGCAGTTATACTGATACAAGTTTGTAGTGTATACAAACTGGTGCAGAGGCACCTAATCAGTGCTGGTGCAGAGGCACCTAATCAGCCTCTGCTCAGCCAGCTCCAATCAGGGGAGATAGATTGGGGCTGGGGAAAGCCCGATGCCTGGCCTGTGGATTGGCTACACCTGCTGGCCTGAGGGCTATAAAAGCTGGAAGAGGCCAGAAGGAAGGGGGAATGGCTAGAGCAAGGTCAGTCTCCAGGCTGAGGGCTGCTGCCTTTGTGAGAAACCAAACAAGCCGCTAAGTTGTATATAGTTTAACACTGGCGGTGGGCACTGCATTGTAAGATAATAAAGACACAGGTGTTGCACAGTGAAAGCCTCTCTGAGCTTTATTTGGGCAGCCAGTGGGCTGCAGGAAGAGGGGGCCAGCAGACCCTGTTACACCTGGCCTAAGCAGTGTTAGATGACACAGTGGTAAAAAGGATGACAGCCAACCTGCATTACTGCTCTCTCCATTGTCAGCACCGCTTAATCTGATCCTGTGCTCTAGTAGGGGTAGGAGATTTTAAACAAAAACTCATCTCAAGACAGCCACATTCTCTACCAAACACTTTTCTCTGAATATTTGTGTGCATATAAAAATCACATAATTTATTCATCCCAAACTACAGATGTTTATCAATTATTTAAGTACATTTTGATACCAGTAGCTTTAGAAATATTTAAGTAGGTGCATATTTACACCTAAAGAAACTTAATATCTGAAATATGAAAGCCGGTTGCGTAGTTGTAAGGTAACAGTGGCGATCTGTGCTCTTCAATGAGTAAACAGATGTGGTTAAGGCTATCCCAACACTAGCACTTTTGTCAGTAAATCTTCTGTCACTGAGGGACGTGGAAAAAAAACCCACACTCCTGACTGACATAAATTAAACTGATAGAAATGCTGGTATGGACAGTGCTATGTAGGCAAGAGCTCTCCCACCGACACACTCGTTGGGGGTGCTTAACTATGCTGGCGGGAGAGTTCTCTTCCATTGCATAAAGTGGCTACAAGAGAGATAGTAGAGTGGCACAGCTGAATTGGTACAGCTGTGTCCCTGTAAGGTCTTGAGTGTAGACATAGCTTAACCACCATAGATTTGGACAAACGAGAATGGATACCTGCATTTTGGCAACTTCTAAATGCTCTTACATCTGGCATCTCATAATCTGTAAGAGGAAGAATAAGGTATTCATCGAATATTTACAAAGTATGTAGCCCTGAAGTCAGGAACAAGATCTCTGACTCTTTCTCTGACTTGCCCAAATACACATAACAAGTAGTTAACCACTCTAACTCAGTTCCCATGTGTCAATTTTTGCTTACCTCAGAGGGTGTTGCAAAAATATATTAATGTATGCAGCTTTGAAATCAAGAGTAAATTGAGCAAATGGAAGGGGGATGGGGAGGAACTATGGCAGTTAAACCGGAAAATGGAAATTAGGAGACCTAAGGCGAAATCTGAAAGCCAAATAACTACAGTTAAAATAAAATTTCTTTAAGAATATCAGAAGCAGAGAACTTGCAACAAAACCAGTGAAACACCTAAACTATGAGCGAACAAGCAAGCAAATAGGAAGACAGTCCAGACAAAACAGTACAATTTAGCTGAATTCCTGCTCTCACAGTGAATGCTGAGGAGACACGTGGTTTCAAACCTACTCTTTTTAAGTAACAAAGATGGGACATTATCAGAGTTGTTGGTATGAAGAGAGAAATGTTGAAACAAATTTAAATTGCAACCAAATATGCATTCAAGAGCTCTCAAATGCAAGAACTAAGCATTTGAGCTGCTAACGAACAAGGTGTTAAAATCTATTAAGATCAAAATACTGTGCTAACAGCAAATATTATATCTCTCTTTTTAAAAACACACTAGTATTAATCATGGGAATGATAAAACAAAATATTTTAGTCTAATATCATGTGAGTTAGCTGGGGGAGGAAGAGAAGTCTACTCTTCCTCATAGCTTTTTGAAACAACAGCAAATTGACATGATTCTTTAACAATTTTTGAACTGTCTACAGAGCTCTGCAGAAAAGTCTTGTTCATTTTATTCTGTTGCAACTTTGCTGCTTAACAAAGCCAGGAGGAGGGCAAAGATACTGGAACTGTCTTTCTGCAGTTTCAGAAAGACTATATTGCATTGGTTTACATTTGAAAGATTATCTTTGCAACTATGAGGAATAGAAATGGACCTTTTAAAAGTTAACAGTTGCATTCTACTTGATAGCATATACACTTATGCTCACCAGAGAAATTTTCCTACTCACAGATAGGAAGTAAGCAAGTAGATTTTTCAACTCCTGTTTGTAAAGCACCTATTTTGTGAACCTAGAGCACAAATTCCACCTTTGTGTTTACAGATAAAACACATAACCAACTATTATCTTACACCAACTTGGTTTTCAACCTGATTTGGTCATGTTTTTAAAGCACAAGGATATTGAAAAACTGTGACTAAACGCAGAAATTTTGGATTGGCTATTACTATACTTCTGTGAATTATTTCTCCAAAAGCACATCTTGATAATTTCTCATTCAATTTCTTCCACCTGGTACTTGTAAACAGGATGGATAATAAACAATTTTGTTTAAAAAAAAAATCAGATTTTATTTACACCAGATTTTCTTTTTTATAAAACTCTTTTTGGAGGGGAAAAAAACCTACCTAAAGATAGTTTTAATTAAGATACATTATAGCTCAAAGATATTCCATCATGGAATAGGGATTATAAATTCTAATTCTAGAGTATAAAACAATATATTAATGTAATGTTTAAGTAAAGTTTTGTAAATGAGTTCCAATAGTTCGTGGACTAGGGACCCAATCTTATGGGGGTTCCAGGGGCTTTTGTATAGCTTATTTAGGTTAATCTTTCTATCTGCATAATGGGACTCAGTGCTCAGTCTAAAAGATACCATCAGAGATGCTTAGTTTTGCAGTTCTCATACTGTGAATTTGTGTCTCCAGAGGTAACATGTTGTTAATAGCAAAATGTTTTTAAATAAATACATAATATAAGCATGAAATAACAGACCTCAACTCTATTGTCCCTCTGCAATTCTTTACCTCTCTCAAAAAGTGTGAAGTCTCAAAAAGTTCAATGAATAGAAGATGGTTGGGGGGCAGAATAGATCTGGACAAGGAGAAGACATCTGGAGATAAATGTGAGAAGGGAGGGACATTCTCTCACCAGAAGAGAAAATCTATAATGGCAGCAAGCCATAAAAGAGTCCCAGTTTGGGAATATTTTCATGAAGTTCCTCTACCTGTGGATAAGACAGGCATGTGTGCAAAATGCAAACAGTGCAACAAAGAAATGCAAGGCCTGGCTGCCTGACTGAAACAACTTCCGAGAAGTGTTCCTTCTCAGGAGCAAACTCCGCTGAAGATGATGAAAGGAACATGTCTGAACATGCAGGATCTTCAGGTTGGTAAACTTTTTTATTTCATACTTCTTTCTTAAGAACTGCTCGTCTTCCTTCTGACTATTCTTGAATTCTCATGTTTGGGCAAAAAATATAGTTGTTACTCTATGGTACTATAATTTTAGATGCAATTGTGATAAAAAAAATAAATAGCTGAAATAGGCAGATCTTCCTTTTACAATTTCACCTTTAAAATAGTAATGAGTGTCAGTGAATGCAATAAGTAACACTAAATGAGCAGTATAGTAATAATAATTAAATAACTGCATTGACTTATTTTGTTTAGGCAAATCCATCCTCAACACATAGGATTCTGAAGACTATCCACCTTCAAGATCACCATCATTTTCTATAGTTTCAGAGTTATCTGCCAATGACAGTGTTTCAGTCCCATCATATAAGTCACATAACCAGATTATATCACCTGTAGCAAAAAGAAAAAAACCTCCATCGTCCAGAAACAACCATAGGTAAGTTTGTGATAAGAACCAGCAGATTACAAAAAAGTCATTTATGAAAAAGATTGCCCAATTTGTTTATGCAAGAAACTCTCCTTTCCGTATGACTGAGAGCCCACACTTTATTAACATGGTTCAGTCATTAAGGCCAGGATACAGCCACCCAATAGATCAGATGTCGCAGGCAAATTGCTGGATAAAGTGTATGAAAAAGAAATTGAGCAGCGTGCAAAAGATCTAGAAGGTAAAACTGTTAACCTGAGTCTTGATGGGTGGCGCAATGTCCACAATGATCCTGTTGTATGTGCTTGTGTGACAACAGAAGAAACTGTCTTCCTTACAGAAAAAACGGATACATCAGGAAATGCACTCATATCAGAATACTTACAAGTAGCAGCAGTAAAAGCTATAACAAACCATGAGAAAAAAAATCAAATGTCTAGTATGCAGCTTGGTCACAGACAGTGCTGCAAATGTATCAAAGATGAGAAGAAATTATTCAGAAGAGTCGCAAACTAATAACATACGGTTGCAGTGTTCATTTGATGCCCCTCCTAGCCAAAAACTTCACTGTTCCAGAAATAAAGGCTAATGCTGTTGAAATTGCAAAAATACTTTCATAACAACCACTTTGCAGTACCTGCTCTGAAAAAAGTGGGAGGAACCAAGCTAACTCTCGCACAAGATTTGTGATGGAACTCAGTAGTGGACTGTTTTGAGCACTATATCGAGAACTGGCCTAGTCTGATGACAGTTTGTGAACAAAATTGTGAAAAAAAATAGATGGCACTATCATAGCCAAAGTTCTCAACACTGGGCTTAAGAGAAATGTTGAATACATGTTGAGTATCCTGATATTTCTGTAGCTTTGAACAAAATGCAGGGAAACAGCTGTTTTATTATTCGTGCAGTTGAAATTTAGAAGGAACTGAGTGAGAACTTAAAAAGAGAAATATGCAATAACAGAATTAAGTTACAAGCATTAAAAAAATGAATGGGACAAGCACTATCTCCAGCTCATTTTCTTGCAAATATTCTCAACACTCAGTACCAGGGTCAAACCTTAACTGCTGAAGAAGAGCAGCTGGCTATGACATGGACATCCAGCAATCATCCCTCCATAATATCATGTGATACAGGAGGGTTAGGGAGCAGTGGTAGAGTACTTGAGGGGAAATATGTAAGATCAAGGCTAATTAAGGTGTGGCTCCCTGTAGACTATGGAAGGTGGCTGCAGGTTAATTGGAGCACCTGCAATCAATTAAGGCCCTGTTAGAAATCCAATAAAACCCCCTGCTTCAGGCAGACAGAGGAGGAGAAGGAGGAAAGAGAGAGGACTGGAGTTTGGAGGTGTGTTGCGAGACTTGGAAGATCAGAGAACCGAAGGAAGGGGGACCCTGCCCCAGTAGGGAAAGAAGACTCCCTTCCCCAGCATCTAAATGACTGAAGGTGCCTCACCCAAGGGGGAAGAGGGTAAGAACCTGCAGGGGTTGAGAAGGACTGGGGCTCAGAGTGAGGAACAAACACAGAGCCCACCCCCGCTTCCCTCCTTTACTACCTTCCTGGGTCACTAGCAGGGCCATCAGTGCCCCAAGAGCAGGGACAAGAGGTGGCATCTTAGCTCCCCGCCAAGAAAAGCGCAGGACCCACCATACTAATGTTGGCCATCTTGTCACAGCCAACTATAATAAACTTCAGAGCTAAGGGTGAACCATTCAAGAAATGTGTGTTCATTGATGTTTTAAAGAAAGTCACACCAGTGAACTGCTGGAAGTCACTTAAGCACTTGGATACAGAGACTGTTGAATTGATAATTTCACTTTTAACAGCAGTATCTTCTTCTGCTGGTGTAGAAAGAATATTTTCTTCCTTTGGACTAATTCATTCCAAACTGAGAAATCGTTTGGGCCCTGAAAAAGCAGGAAAGCTTGTTTTTCTTTTCCAGATTACGAACAAAAAGGAAAATGAAGGTGAAAACAACTGAACTGGCTGCAGAAGCCAATATTTTAAGTTTCTCATGTTGATCTGGCTGACACATGAAATATTTTGAAAAAACTAAATCAACTAACCGTTTTTGTTAAACAATTTTAACAAACATACCTGATTTTAAAAACCTTGAATGTTTAAATTCAAAAATTAATATTCTTTGTTACATTATTGTATGTTTGCTGTTGAATATATAAAGTTGTTTCAGTTAAATAAAACAATGTAAATGTCTGGTGATGTTCTCCTAATACAGCATGGCAAGAAAATCCTCCAATTATTAATGATTAACCTGTTGAATTGGAGACAGTTCATCTCCCAATGACTTCACAAACATCTACTTGGTTAAATGAAAATAACCAAACCACTATTCATTTTCTGATATAGTGTAAAACTATCCTGAAAAGTTTTCAAAAGAAATCACTTTAAAAATGTATAGTGTGTACATGCTAAAAATGAAACCTACATCGATCTCTCAGTTGTGAAGAATATGTATTAAGAACCAACCAACAAGAATGCACTTTTAGGTAGAAATCCAAGATTAAACTGAGTCTTTCTGACTAGTGATTTAAATCAATTTGATTTAAAATCAAATCAATCCTGATATAGACATATACACAAATATATATTTTAAGAACTCAAAGCTATTTAAAATAATGCTCCACTGAACACATAAGTTTACAAACAAATACATTATGGCTACAGGAACCCTGGTATATTTAAATTTTGCGTCCATAAAAGAGAGAACAGAAGCTTTAACATAAATGTGATGTTTATTCAGTGAATGCCTAAATGGGAAGGATTAGGGCGTATGACAGCCTATTACTTTTACATGTTATTCCCTTACTTTTTTAACTGCATTCTTTGAGAATGTAAAATGAGGAATGGACTTGAATCATGGAATTAAAGGGTGATTTTTTTAAAAAAAATAACTGGGTATGTGCTGAAGAAAGAAGTAGGCAAGAAGGAGGGAAAAGTCTGGACAAATCTTGCCTTAAATTCGATTATTTGGCTCCAGGGGCAAGAGTCGCAGGCTCTCAGCAGAAAATATGAAGAACCACTCTGGTTTTTAATGTCCTCAGACAAAGCAACAAATTCTTCCCCAACCACAAACATTTTTGGTGGTTTCAGACATTTCAAAGAGGAAAAAAGAAGTGCAACAGCAGCAGCCAATAACATTTAGCTTGTTTTACAGTCACCTGGTTGCTGGTGCTAGAGAACGTTAAAATCCCTAAAAAGATCACAGAAATTTGCGTCAGTAAGGGAAGGGTGAGGAAAGCTACAGTAAGCCCCCAAAGCTATTGTCAGTCTGCCACAAAAGCCACTCTTGTGCTGGGCTGAAAGTAGCAGATGTCTCCTTAAAAGCCTCTGCCCATCCTATCTTTCCTATCTGCTCTTGAGTTATGATCTTGCCCCTGGTGCAGTGGCAGGAGCACTGAACAGGCAGCCAATCAGGAAGTGACTTCGACAACTCTTATCCTCTTTTCTTTTTCTCTGCTCCTGAACTCAGGAGAACCAAGAAGAGCACACAGTAGTAGAAGGCTACAACTGTATGTGTTAGACCTGTGAAGCAACAAGAAGCTATTCTTTTTTGGCTTGTCTATGTTCTAGCAGATCTATGAGGATTCTGGAAAAGTCGGGATTCAAGCAATTAAAAGGGAGAGAAGTAGGTTGAGGGAGGAAAAAAAATCAGATTGCTTGTCCATGGGAAACTGACCTGATCTATTTCAATGTAAGATAGCCTTACAGAACTTACATACATACATAGGTGTATTACAAAAGAGGTCTAATCTTAGAAACCAGGACCAAGTGCTATTGACAAAACTTTTGCCTCACTTTTCTTGGAGAAATTCCACAATGTTTTAGACAAAACTTTTTTTGGTTGATTTCCCTTGGTTTCTCTATGCTATGATGGAAGAACAGTATGTTTCCTGCACTATAGTAAGCTAAATCCCTTCTCTTCTTGTGAGAAAGTAGAAGTGTAGAGAGAACTCTGTCTTGTATCTCTCTTATTTATGATTCCTTGTTCACAGGCTAGAGTAATAGTCAAAGAAGACTGGAATCTAATGGCGGGGGGTGAGGGGAGATTGATACAATAAGTCTGGGATCAGGGAAGAATTTGAGGGACAGTTGTCGTTTTACAACAGCTTTCATACCAATAGTATCTAAGCCAATAGCAAATCACTTGATTTAAAATACACAACCTGCCTTCCCCATCCCCCCAAAACACACTTTTCAATGGAATGTTAGAAAGTATAGGCAGAAGACGACCTTGTTCTCAAATTTTAGCCCATTGGACCATCAGTATTTCATGGAATACAATGATGATTCTGAGAACCAAGAATTGAGGCTTGAGAAGGATAAATGGTTCATTAGATATCATTCTTAAGATACTGTCCTACAGAGTGAATCCTGACCAGGACTCAAAGAAATTCAATGCAACCGAAGGGGTGGGATGGAATTTCTTTCAGTGCTGTGTCTTGAGGGTGTTCATTTACAGAAAACACCACAAGCGAGAGAAGTCCAGTTCTGGGTATATGCCACTTCACAGATGTATTTACAAAAAGGCTGTATTTTGCATTACTCTCTCAATGTAAACTGTTTCCACCTTAGATAATCTGTGATCAGTTGCCGGACCCTGACAAGTAGAAGAGTGACATTAAAAAAAATCCCTTTTTGCCAATTTAAAAAGGAGCATGAATAAGACTAGACAGTAGCCATTTCAGCTAACCAAATCAATCTCAGTGAGTGAGATATCAGTATGAAAATCCCATCAAAACACTCCTCTGGGTTTCCCAATATATATCCTACCTTCTATTTATCTCCGACTAGGGAAATGTGATCTAGATCAGCGGTTCTCAAACTTCCTGAGACTGCGACCCTTTTCTCCAGCGGCACAGTGCAGCACAACCCTTGTATGTCTGCTGAAATGCCGCCGAATTGATTACTTCCGCATTCGGCGGCTATTTTTGGCGGACATACTGAGTGCTCCCGACATAGCTCGGTATGTCTGCTGAAAAGCAGCTGAATGCGGAAGTAATCAATTCAGCGGCTTCTCAGCGGCCACAGGGACTCGTGACCCCTCGGGAGGCACCTGGCGACCCCCCGAGGGGTCACGACCCCACTTTTAGAACTGCTGATCTAGATGAAATTACTGTAAGGTGGATGCCCAAGAGTAGCTATCAATGATTCTCAGTCAAACTGGGAGGGTACATTTAATGGGGTCCCCCAATGTCAGTGCTGGGGCAGGTACTATTCAATATTTTCATTAATGATTTGGATATCGGAATGGAGAGTACACTTATAAAGTTTGTTGATACCAGTTGGGAAGGGTTGCAAGCACTCTGGAGAACAGGAATAGAATTCAAAATGATTTTGACATATTAGAGAATAGGTCTGAGATTAACAAGATGAAATTCAATAAAGACATGTGCAAAGTATTTCACTCAGGAAGGAAAAATCAAATGCACAGCTACAAAATGGGGAATAACTGTCTAGATGTCCCTAATGGGACTTAGGCAGATAACATTCTAGGTACATTTGTGGAGATGATGAACTTCTTCAAGATTGCACACACCATTCACACTTCCAAAAAGAGCTATATTGTGGTTCCAGACATAAAACTAAAGACAAGTTGAGAACAGAAATGTGCACAGCATGAAAATCTCCCAACAAGAGAATTCGAACTCATGGTCCTTTGGCTCAATGAGCAGTTCTTATTCCCACAAGACATTGGTTTTCAAACTGAGGGCAGTACCCATTTGGGGAGGGTAGTAACGAGGTTATCAGCAGGTTGTGAGGTGGGGAGCAAGGTGTGGTGGAGACCTGTGGTAGGCTCAGCCAGGCCAGATGAGAGAGCATACAGAGAGTCCTAAGTGGTCAGGGGTGGGGAGAGAACAGCCCCGTACTGCCCAGTCCAGCCCTAGCTGCAGCCTACTGCTCTCCTTCCTGAATGTTGAGGACTCCCTGTGTACTCTCCCTGCTCCTGAACTAACTGGCCTGGCCACTTGCAGCCCTGTATATTTTAAACCCACGGGGCTTTCAGGAGCAAGGGACACTTGGCAGGAAGGTGAGAAACCCCTGTCCACTCGACTCCACGCCACCAAGGCCTCCCCTGAGGATGGAGCCAGTTGGGTCTTGCTGCCATCTGGATGTGAACTGCCTGTTCCATTTAGAGAATTATTATCTGTCCCAGATGGGTTGGAATTTGGGACAGGAAGGGGCACATGATTCCCATGGAAAAGGGGGCACAACAAAATAAAGTTAGGGAAGTTCTGCTCTAAGACAACAAGGGAGTACATTATTCTGTGTGTGTCACTCACAAAGGAGGTGCTGAGGGAAAAAAAGCTTGCAGAGGTGTGAACTGACTGTAAGCAGAAGCACTCAAGGTTTCATAGTTCAATATAACTTTTAAAATATTTCTCAACTGGACCTTGATATCATTGAATAGATGATCCCAGGGGCAGTCTAATGATATGACTTTGAGGGTCAAAGCAACAGTTTTTCCCTTGAGACCGTGCAAACATAGCTCTTAAGAACCCACACATTTTGGGCAGATGTGGGAAAAGGGACTGTTCTTCAGGAACCCTTTACCCAAATGACCCCAAAACTGCAAACTACACCCCAATACCTGCTGTGGTACACTAACATTCAAGATAATCTCCAATGCATGTGGATTTTAGAGCTCTTGCGCAGAAAGTTCTGATTATCCTTAACTATGGAAATAACTACTGCTCCTCTATAATACTGTGTGAACTTGGAGCAAAACTTCCTAAAGGAGCCTATGTAAAGCCCCAGCAGAAAGCAAGCCAAAGTTTCAAATCTGCGTAACAAACACTGCCAGAAATTTGCTGAGGACACAACTTGAACTGACTGTCCTTGGTGACTTAGGAGAATATGAGCTTAAGACTTGTCTTCACTGCAATAGTTAGCTCAAGTTACTTACACTCTAGGGTATATCTGTAGTTTGAGCAGTAACTTATTTTTCAGGTCAAGGAGACATACCTGCATTAGCTCTGGTTGAGTTAGTGAACAGTGTGGGTGTGTGTGGTAGTGATGAGTGTTAACTGCACAGATATACACCAGAATCTCTGATGAGATGGTGCTCTAGGGAGCTGCCCTCCCCTTCCACTGTCTGCGCTGCTAGTGTGGTTATGTCTCCTACAGCTGGGAATTATGCCTCCAGCTCTTATTTCAGATGTACCCCTACTTACTACACTCAACCTAGCTTGAGTGAGAGTAGTCCCACTGCCAAACAACTAGAGCTAGATGTTTGCGTGTGAACAGTACCCAGGTTAGGGGTAACACTTGAGTCAGTACTGCTCCACATGGTGGTGATGTGAGCTGAGCTCACATATTTTTGAGCCACAGAACACCACACCAGGCTCAAGGTGCCCCAGTCTCAGTGCATGCACAAATCACTCTCTCTAGTTCACATTAAAGAAGTATGCAAATTTACAGAGCTAGACAGACCATCTAATAATTGATTAAATATTGCTTTCCTGACACGGAACAGGGTGCTGGACACTAGCCAAGATCATATCCAATTGGGTAGTCTCACTTAGGTGCAGATCAGTGCCATCATTTGAGCCATAGGTATTAACAAAAGAAAGAAACAAATAAATAAAATTTTACTGACTGGAGCTTTGTTTCCAACCACTTTATCTCAGGAATCCCCTGACCAAAGGACTATAAATATGTACCATTAATCCTGTGCTGAACCCTGACGAGGCATAGCAATTTTCAAGAAAATCTGAGTATGCACATGGATTTTAGAGCACTTTGCGAAAGTGTGTGTTAAACAGAGAGCCCCACATGACCTGCGCTGTGAAGTTGCTATCGCTCCTCCATCATCACTAGTTCATCTCTAAAAACAAAACACATGCATATTTTAATCAAATCGATTTCAAAGCAGTAATCTGCTTCCCTCAAACTTGTATCCCACTGCAGCTCAAGAACTGAAGAACCAAGAAGATATCTAAAGCAAATGCAGTTTGATAATGGTCTAATATCTTAATATCTATTTATTTGCCAGCAGGACAAACAGCATTCCATTCATGTCTTTTCCATAGTTAACTACTGTTGGTTCAAGATAATCTGTTCCAGGACTCCCAAATGTTGACACAGGAACCTCAGTAAACATACTGCATGACTTCCTTTTCTCCTTGAAAGTATTTAATAACCTGATACTTTCTTGTTTGCCCTACTTGTAGTCTATGGTTTTCTTCCTTCTCCTTGTATCAAAATCTGCTGAAATAAAATTAAATACAGTCTCAGTTCAACACAAGAACTATAAAGCTACTTCTGACAGCTACTTTTCTCAAAAATTTAATCTAAATGATATACAAACACTTTGACCTTGAAAGGATGAATTGAATAGCCTTAGGAATTCTACGGCTCTGTTCATAAACCGCTCTTTGGACCCTCTGCTCACAAGTCTTTACAACTTACACAGAAGCGTGGAGCTGTGTTATCCAAGACCTGGTGTAGTCTAGAAAATTAGGTCAGTATCATTCTGCCACTCAGGGGTTTGAAGAATCCACACTCCTGAGCGATGCAGTTAAACCGACCTAAATCCCAGTGTAGAGTGCCAGGTCGATGGGAGAATTCTCCGACCGACCTAGCTACCACTTCTCAGGGAGGTGGGTTTCCTATGCTCATGGGAGAACTCCTGCCATTGGCATAGACCGGTGTACTCATTAAAGCATTACAGCAACGTAGCTGCACTGGTGCTGCTGTAGCAGTTTAGGTGTAGACAACCCCTAATTCACAATCCCTTTTTGCTTTGCACATAGGAATGTGACATATGTTGCACGTCAGCGCTCATCTAACAGTGCTGCAATTCCAAAAAGAAAAAGAAACACTAATAATGAATGCAATACCTACTCAAAAATGTGCATACACATGAACTATTAAAGTTCTGGCGGAGTAGTAACTTGTGTACCAATATGCTCATATATTCTATCCATTGTGACTGTATTCTAATGTTCAGTTAAAATTATATATATATATATATATATATATATACACACACACACAGTATATAAAGTGGCGCCCCCCCCCCCCCCAAATCACAAAACAGACGTATTATAATGTTCACCACTAGTGAATATGATAGTTAAGGGTGCATAAAACTACTATATCGGGGGCCTGATACTCTCATTTACAGTAACGACCCTATACACTGTTTTTAGTGTGAATGAGGTGCAGAATACCTTCTTAAATAAGCACACCCAAGCCATACAAAACTTGAACGCTTTTGTTTAAGAATTAGAATGAGAAATAAGATATACTGATTTTTCTATATTTTTCACTTGTATATTTAAAACCAAATTTTAACAAAAATCAAATTGGATCCTCTACAATTTCCCTTCTGTGTTACAGTTTTGACAGCAATATGTGAAGAGAATAAGAAGTTATTATTCGGTGACATAAGAGTTTGCATATATTATCATTGCTAACCATACCACTGGTACTTCAGACCAAAAGAGCCGTTTTCCCTTTTGCTATGTTTTATTTTTATATATGAATCTGCAGTCATCAAAGTCCCCATCTATATGATGCTGCAGAAAATGCAAGAGAAAGTAAAATGTGAATCTGCTCCTTTAATATGTTGATAAAAGCATCTATGAACATAATGTTCATTCAAGGCAGAGCCATGGGGAAAGCACAAAGGTATAATTATTCTTTGACACACACGAGCTCATTGCTACTTTTAAAATTTATCCCATATCCAGTTTTGCATACTTCTAGCAAAACTGAACCAGATTGTTAGTTTACTAGTATGAATGATGATCTTGGAACTTAGATGAAAAACAGGCTTTGAAGAGTTTTGTAAAATATTTTTTTAAAAAAGTATTAAATATAGAATGTAGAGAAGCAAAAGATCTAACACAAAACCAATAAGCCTATTTCTTTAACAAAGCAAAATTATTCCTGAGTAAAAACAGTCCCAATTTTTTTTTTTCAAAACATAAGTTTGAATAGCTCCAGCAATGGGAATTCACTAGTGTTCTATAAATCAAATTTATATTATTGTTAAAAACTTTTTCTTGATGTTCATTCTAAATTAGCACTCAATTTTATTCCATTAGCTCCAATTATTGTTTTCTGAACCATACTAAAAATCATCCCACTCCATTAGGCCCACTCCCGAAGAAGCCAATAAAAAATATCACTTATTTTATTATTTTGTATTAAGGTAATGTCAAGGCTCCAGTCAGCACTGAAACAAATCCCCAGGAAGCTAATCTCCACAGGTGTTTATAAATTAATTTAGTTAGCCATTAATTTCGAGGCCTGAAGAAAACAGTTCTCATGCAAATTGTTTGTTAGTTACTCAAATTACACATATTAGTTCCTTTAGTTTTTCCCCATATGTCAGTATATCCAAGCTTTATATTTGTACTTAATTCCCTCTAGAATTTTTATTATTTGAATAGTGCAAAAATGAACAAAACCTATGTTATTTCAAAGGGACTTATTCCATCACTGAGGCATTCTGCCTCGTAGGATAGGCCTTGTTTTTGGCCACCATGTCAAACTGAAAGACTATTATTTTTTAAAAAAAAAATAAATAAAAAAAAAATAGAAAGTTATCGTCTTTCTTTATATTATCACATCACAGTCAGTTCCTGCTCATTATAGAACTGTGGTTGTGATTATTTTATCCAAATCTTTATCCAGCTTCTCTCCAGCCTATCAAGATTTATTATATAAAAATTTTGCAGGGCATTTCCTCCAACATTTGAGAAAGAAAAACAGTTCTAATTCATGTTTGGTAAGCAAACACATAAGGCTGGTTCAGGTGGGATGTCCACTTATATCTAGAAAAAATAATTTTAGATACAAAAAAACAAGTGTATGGTATGTTACTAACACATGACTCGGGCTCTACCAAATTCATGGCCTTGAAAAAATGCGTCACTGACTGTGAAAACTGGTCTTCTCTGTACTTTCACACCATACTACACAGATTTTGCAGTGGGAGACCAGCGTTTCTCAAACTGAGGTCCTGACCCAAAAGGGGGCAGTGGGGTGAGTGGATCACAAGATTTGGGGGCGGGGGGAAGAGGTGTTACGGCTTTGCCACCCTTATTTCTGTGCTGCCTTCAGAGCTGGGTGGCCAGAGGAAGGCGGCTGTTGGCCAGCCACCAGCTCTGAAGGCAATGCCCCGCCAGCAACAGCGCAGTAATAAGGGTGGCAATACCATATCATGCCATCCTTACTTCTTCATTGCTAGCGGCAGCGGCTCTGCCTTCAGAGCTGGGCTCCCGGCCAGCAGGCACCGCTCTCTGGCCTTCCAGCTCTGAAGGCAGCGCTGCCAGCAGCAGCACTGCAGTAGTGAGGGTAGCAATACTGCAAACCCCCTCTCCGCACCACAGTAACCTTGCAAACTCTTCCTGCCAACTCCTTTTTAGGTCAGGACCCCTACAAATACAACACAGTGAAATTACAAATTTAAATAGCTAAAATCATGACTTTTAGAACTTTAAAAACCCTATGACCATGAAATTGACCAAAATGGACCATGAATTTGGTAGGCCCTATAGATGAGCCAATCTGGCAAACAGGGCCATAGTAGATCCCTTAATCCCAATTACAGTCCCCCTGACTTCATTTGAAATCTCTGTGGGAATAAGGGTCTAGGCTTGTCAATACTTAAAATGCTATAGTAGCACAACTGCACTGCTGTAGCACTTCAGTGAACACACTACCTATGCTGATGAGAGCACATCTCCTGTTCGCATAGATAATTCACACCAACGGGAGAATTCCCCTGTTGATGTAGGGCTGTCTACACCAGGGACTAGGTTGATTTAACTGAATTACTCAAGAATGTGGTTTTTCATATCCCTGAGTGATGTAATTATGCCAACCTAATTTCCTAATGTAGACCAGGCCTCTGTCTTTGCAGATCCTTTTATAGGATCAACTTTGCAGCATCAAACCTGATAAATATTTAACAGACATAAAATAAAGTGTACTGAAAATTTTACATTACAATAAAGAAAGTCAACTCAGGTGCAATGACACAGCTGTGTTTTCCTAGAAGAAATTAAATTACTTTTTTTATTATTAGCAATATATTTCAAAGTTCATTTAGCCACATTTAAAATTTCCAGTACTAAATTTCTTTGGAAAGTATTGTGTGGAAACCTTTTGATAAACTGCTAGCCCATAAATACTAACATATTTGGTAACTCTTGTGCATTTCTGAACTATTAAGTATGGATACTATTAATAAAGACTTGCATAATAGTGGATAGAGTCATCATTTCTGTGGTATATTAAATCAGTAGTATCAAGGCCAGTTCTAGGCACCAGGTGAAAAAGCACGTGCCTGGGGCGGTACACTGTAAGGGGTGGCATTCCGGTCAGTCTTGGGGTGGCTTTGGGAAGCTTCTTTTTTTTTTTCTTTTCTTTTTTTTGGGGGGCTTGGGGCAGCAAAAAAGGTAGAGCCGACCCTGAATGGTATCCCTTCACCTGGAAAACTGTACAAGGGGTTCAGAGTCAAGCAACAAGAATGATTTAGGGGCATGAAATAGCTTCCATACAAATAGAGATTAGGACTGTTTACTTTAGGGAAGAAAAATAAGCAGCAACATGAGAAAGTATACAAAATGATGGACAGTACAGAGGAAGTACATTGGATACAGTAGAACCTCAGAGTTATGAACACCAGAGATACAAACTGACCAGTCAATCACACACCTTGTTTGGAGCCACCCCATCCATCATGCCATGGGATCTATGCTCCCCGTGTCCCTCTCCCTATATCATTGTCCCTCATTCTCCATCCTCATGACAAAGGCATTGTGTGACTCCTTTCCATTTCCATCCCCCCTCCTCTGGGTCTCTACCCCTCCCGCATCTTCACTCCAGGCATCTTCTGCCATGTCTACCCACTCACCCAATTCCCTGCTGTCTAGGTCCCTGCTTTCCTCATCATCACCACTTCCCAACCCTCCGTTCCCTTGAGGATCCCTGCTTTGCTACCCTCACACCTGCATCTACTCTCCCTCTCGGTTCATGCTTTTCTTCCCATTACTATGGGCTTGGTTACACGTACAGCTTTGTAGCGCTTTTGGTTATACCTACCTTCGGATACAGCTCCAGGGAAAGCGCTCCAGCGTGTCCACACTGACAGCCGCAACCGCACTGGCGTGGCTACATTTGTGGCACTTGCAGTGGCACTGGGAGTGGTGCATTATGGGTAGCTATCCCAGCATTCAACTGGCTGCAGCAAGCTTTTCAAACGAGTGGGGTTAGGTGGAGTGTGTTGTGTGTATGTGGAGGGAGAGAGCGAGTGGATTTTTGGAGTGCTGAGAGTGTCTCAGCATACTATCTTTAAAATGCAGATCCTCCTAATCTTCTGCTTCCCACTCACTCACTCAACATTTGCATTGTTGATTTGCCAAGTTACAGATAAGCTCTGAAAACGTACTTCCGCATTCCTCCAGTCGAGTTCAAAACAAAGGGAAGAGAGGTCAATTGGGTCAAGTAGATTAGGGGCATTTCCAGAGATCACTCAAAGCACAGTACTGTTACTACCCGTTTACACTGAGCTAAAGTGTATCACCCAATATGCAATAGCTGTTAATCCTCTGGCAAGAAGGATTACCAAGACTGCTATAACCGCGGACTTATAGCGCTCTATGTGCCGCGCCAGTCTGGACGGGTAGTAAGTTATAGCACCCCTGGTGGCTTTATAGCGCTATAAAGTGGCAGTGTACTAAGTCCACTTTGTCTCTTATATTCCACTCCAGGTCTATGCTTGCCACCCTACACAATCCCTGCCGCTTCCACCTACCCACTCTTGCCCCCTCTGGGTCCCTGCTTCCTACTCCCCAAATCTTCAAATAAACTCTCTCTGTAAAATTCTCTTATTTCTGTTGGATTCCAGGCTATGGACAATCTCCCCATGCCGCAAGTTAAGCTGCTGCTTCTGATATGCTTAGGTAGCAACAGGGGCTGGCAGGGGGAATCCTTTGCCTGCGGAGGAAGGCAATCCTGTGAATCAGGCTTTTCCAGTGTGCCAATCTGCAACAAAATCAGTTGGATTGTGCCCACTGATGTCAAGAAGATTCCTTGAAATTTTGGAATGGATAGAGGCAGAGCTCAAAAGTTATCATGTTAAGGCAAACAAATGCCATCAACTTGAGTATTAGACCTCGCTTCACTTGGCCAGTTAAAAGTTTGTTACTTAGATATCACAATAATGGGGAACATATAAGTACCTAAGATAAAGATCTTAGCAGGGCGAAGAGAGGACTGGACATTTATATGGATAAATACAAACATTCAGAGTTAAGAGACTGATCAAAAAACAAAAGTTATAAATAATAATAAAAACCCTCAGGAGGTTCAGAAGGGATATAAACATTAAAGCTACAGAGCGTAGGCCAATTTCTAATAATAGAAATTATCTCTATGGTCCAACTGCTCTACAACCAATTACTGTTGGAATTTGTATACCTCTGATTCTGTCCACTGCCAGAGACAACATATTGGACTAGATAGACAGTGGGTCTGTCCTAGCATGGCAATTCCTTGCAGAAAACTTACATGATAATATACTGGTAGAGGCCATGACCGTGCATTATGATTTACTGGCAAGGACTCCCTGTTCCAGATGGAATCCCGTTGTCCTTAGGGTTTGGCATTTAGGCCTTAAACATAATTTCCTCTTAAGTAAGAGGAATATATTCAAAATTAATGACAAATTGAAGTGCCCTTCCTTAAGGCTTTTGCAGTTTAAGGTGCAGACTCATCAAAAGGATTCATCATCTTACATGATTGTCACTGGAGAGAAATTAATGATGTTGCATTCATGTCCTTTACATCTAAACTTTGATTGATTATTTCAACCAAAACAGTGATAGTTAAGAAGTTTGTGAAATATTTTTCAATTTCTATCCTTCTAATAGAAAACCAAAAATCACTCTGTAAATAAGAAAATCCAGTTTATAAAATACTATACTGATTTCCTGTAAACAGAAAAAGCTGTAAATTACCACTCAAATTCTTATTTATATTTTACTAGTTTCAATAGAAATAATAAAGTAGGCATGTTACATTAATTAAAATTCTCCAAAGAACAAATGTATTTCAGGATCATTTTGATGAACCTGAACCTTTGTTCCAAGGTTTGAAAAACAAACAAACAAAAAAAAACATACATTTTGCCACAGCTGATCCAGTAGGAAATAACTTCAAATATCAATAATACTCACAATTTTCAAACTAAGTGAAACATAGGTGTAAACAATACATTATTGGTTGTTTACAGATTTATTGTCTTGGTGTAGAATATTTATTATATTATTCATCCTGACAATTAAGAGTCATTTATGAAAAACAGGTAGCTCCTACGTACTATCATCACTTTACTGGGATAAAAACGCTTACAAATTACTCTTTAAACGCCAGATTTACAGTGATTTTTTGCTTTAATTTCCTTTTTATTTTTTACTGCTTAGAGCATGTTGATTAATTAGGTTAACTCGTGTGTACCGTTTCCTAGTAGAATATTCAATTTGAATACATATTTGTAATGACAACAAATAGTAAAGACTGATCAAAAACTTTTCGGTCTTAGCTACAGAACAGAGCAGTGTCAAAAAATGCACGACAGTATGATCAACAGAGATATTATTTTATGTATAGGTGCAAATTTAAGTATTCAGAGTGTGAATATTTTCCTAACTGGATTATAAATTGATTATGTAGTACCTATTTAATATAAATGGAATGTCTGCTTACCTACTCTGTGGATCTTTTCATGGTTAGAACAGTTTATTTTACAGTATCTTCTCCAAGTCAGAAGTCATACAAAATTCAGATTTAGGACCTGATCAACCGCCCATTTAAATTAATGAATATTTTACCACAAACTTCAATGAGAGCAGATCAGGCCTTTTACATTTCTCCTTAGTATAAATATTTCACATACATATACCTTAGTACCAATATCAAGTACAATGTTCAAATGAAGATGCCATATAAATAATGGCAACAGTATAAAAGTACATTCTATAGAAATGCAGTAATAACAATTCTACATATCCAAGATATTATAATGAAAATGTTTTCTTTAAAAATGCCTTAACAAAGATGTGATAAGTATACCAACTGACAGACAAAAACACAACAAACAGTGCATCTGCAGACTAGCCAGTACACCTTGCACAGAACTATAGGCAAGTTTAAGAATGAACCAACCACTCTGCAAGTGATTTTAAAAACATTTTAACATTTAAAAACAACATAACCCACTATCAGCACCATCAGACTGGAATACAGTGTATTAAATTAAAATAAATCTATATGATTAATTCATAAACTTTTTAAAAAAGACTGCAACAAACTAATTGTAAATTGTTAAATTTTCCTCTATTAAAAATAGAACTACCGTATATGCTCATGCTAAAGGGGGGATTTCATAGTTCTGAAGATCTAAATCATCTTATCAGAGAACAGTTAAAGTCAGTTTATACTTGGACCATAGCACTTGTGCTGACTAAGTTAAATGTATTTTGACATCTGCTACAAACAAATACTCTGCAATCCTAACTTAGGCAAAACTTCTACTCAAGTCAGTGGAAATTTGTCCCCAGAAAGAACTTGACCCATAACAACAGTATCACCACCAACTATCATACCCAAGTGTAAACCAAAATTTTAAAAACCCAATAAATTTATGTAGGCCTTCTATGTATGAAATACAAATAAAAAATATAGAGTTTAAGAGTAGTATATTGGGGAAGAAGAGGACCCATAGGCTATCATACTACTTCCATAATTTCTTATAATTATTTGAAGCTGGCATGAACAATCTGATATTTAGTAAACTAAATACTGTAGCTTTAATTGAAGTTTGAATGTTATAAACAGTTCGATGTCTGGCTCTGGCCTGCATTCTAATACCATCAGCAGAACAGAGATGGGAAGTATAAACAAGCTTTTTAACTAGATTACAGCTTCTAAAATGGCCAAGAAACCCTTCATCAAGAACTTCTGTGAGACAAAATGTTAAAAGAAGGAAAATATTTTGAAATAGTGTGGGTATTTTTTAAAATAATTCTAACCTTTACTAAGACAGTTCTAAACTGGAGTTTGTTGTTATATCATTTTCTGAAAAAAATAATTTTTAAGTTTTCCAATAAGAGTTATCCTGGAGAAATTTGATCTAATCCTTCAAAAACTTAAATAAAACTTTTCAAAAGTGCACTGCAAAACAAAACATTTTTCAAATGCTTTGCTCTGTACTTCAAAATGAAATGCTTTTATTAAAACTTTGAAATATTACTATATCCTAGTTTTGAAATAATTTCTTATTCTGAATAGTCAAGTACAACATAATTAAATTATGCCATTATCAATTTAAATCAACATTTCTATTTTTTCAGATCTTCACTGTCAAACAAAACTCATATTTTACCCCACAACACAACCTTCTCATGCCATAGTGAAACTCAAACACACCCCAACAGGAAATTCTATCCTGACAAAATCCAGAGGAGGGAGCAATAGTTCAGTGGTTTGAGCACTGGCCTGCTAAACCCATAGTCGTGAGCTCAATCCTGGAGGAGGTCATTTAGGGATATGGGGCAAAAATAAGAATTGGTTCTGCTTTGAGCAGGGGGTTAGGCTAGATAGTCTCCTGAGGTCTCTTCCAACTCTGAGATTCTATGATTCAGAGTTTGTCACAAACATCTGAAAACTTTATAAGCATCATGGAAGACTCTGCTCATTTTAATTTTTATAAAAGCACTAGATTCATAAAAATTCTTCCCTTCTATAGTTAGAGATTTCAGGACCTGATCCTGCAAAGATTTACTTGCAGGCTCAACTTCACACAGATAAGAAATCTCATTCAAGTCAATAAAATTGAGAACATCCATAAGGCTCTGCAGAATGAGAACTTTAGAACATCATTCAAAACGGTTAAACGTATGTTAATCTAAATCACATTTTTGGTAGTAAGAATATGTATGTAAGAAAGAACTGAAACACATCAATTGTTTGATGTAGCCATATGATGGCCACAATCCTATGAAGACAAACACACGCCATTCAGTGGGAAGTGTAAAATCAGGTATATGTCTAAGTCCTTGTAGGATCAGGAACTATACACGTGCATACACACTTCGTTTAAAGGAAAACAAAAAACAAAAGTTCTTAATACTCCACAGTATTAAAATAATCAAAACACTGGCAAATTAAAATTTCATTTAAACCTATGAAAAATGGAAGATAGTAAAACTAATTACATTTATTATATAGATTTATGTTTGAATTCTATTATACTGATCAGTTCTATTTTTCTCCTAGCTATCCTTACATTTGTTTCCTTTGGCAGCAATGTGTGTGGCAACATTATTGCAAGCTTCTCTTTATCTAAATGTTGAGAATATCAGCATTTGATCCAGAAGGATTTGTTGTGCAAACAGTTGACAACTGTTCTGGTTCCCCTTCTTGGGAATTTCTCTTCACTCTTAGAGCAGCCAGGCTAGTTACGCAATGACTGAAAGACCCTAAAGCTGAAGCTTCAATTTTCATTATCAAAGAACTTTACAATTATTTGAAAGGTCACAAAAGCAACTTCTGATTTAAATGCTTAGGCTGATGAAAATCTACACTTGTCTGAAAACCTGAGAATTTTAATCTTTAAAAATACTGAACCTGATGATCCTCCTACTCCGGAATAAAACAAATAAAATGTATAATCAGCTCTGCAGGGTTTAGTTACCAGCAACTGTATTAACTAATAATTGTTTTTAAACTTCCTGTACATTTATGTCTAAATCATCTCTGTAGAGGAAAATTAACTAACTAAGCTATAGTGGAATGCACTGTGATCATTTTACATTTTAATCCCAGAGAAATGAATGAAATCCATTATTTTCTGTTCTAATGGAAATTAATATAAACTTCTAAAAGAATTTTCAAAAATCTCGCCGATTCAGTTTTTTAAAGACATTAGTGTTCATAAAAAGAGTGTCAACTTGACAGGGTTGACTCCTCTCTCTCTCCAGAAAACTGAAGTAGTGCCAGCAACTCAAGAGCTTCTCTGAACTGCTGTGATAATGTACCTCCCTCCTGTTTCAGAAGAACCACTCCTAGTGATGAGGGGCATTCACACCACCTCCCACAATTTATTCCTTAGTCACTCCACTGGGAAAGACAGGAAGTAATGGAGATTTTTGTGGTGTGGACACCTATTATCTGAACTGAGACAGTCAACACATTTCAGAAAGGTCAATGACTAGTTATCACATGGTCCTGACTTTGGCTCCTGTTGCTGGAACCTCCCTCTCACTTTTAGGTGGTTAATCTAAAAATAGATACTATATAAACAAAGATGCTATATAAATGTAATTAACAATACATGCAATTAACCTTATTGGCAGCTGTATGAGCAATATTACTTCAGGTAACAGTTTGAAAAAAATATTTACAGACACTAACAAATGAAAAGTAAAGAAGGCTCTTTATTGTCAGTCGTGTGTCTTGTTCTTGGTGAACTGACTACCAAAACTCTCATTGATTTCAGTGGAACTAAAACCTAGGAATACATTTTCAAAAGCCTCTGTCTAAGGGCCCAAGTCTCAATTTCAAAGTGACTTAGGCTCTTATCTCCTAAGTCTCATTGAAAGTAAATGAGATTTTGGTTTTTAAGTGTCTAAATCACTTTGAAAATGAGATGTAGGCATTTTTGAAAATTTTACCCATGGTCATTTATAACTACGGCCCCTATTCTGTGAACTGCACTTGTAGGCTTTTACACTGCATAAAGCCCCACTGAGGTCTACAACCAAAGAGTAGCTTGCAGGAGTGAAGTCAAGGACTCAATGCTGATTCACAAGCAAACACTGTAGTTACTGGCTCTGTTCAAGCAACTAGTTCCTGAATGCAGATCTTCCTTACATAAAATCACTGTGAAGAATATAGTGAAACACTCTTTTGACAGATTAGTAACAAAAAGCCTGAGTGAAAAACAAGACAGATAGCTTTTTGTTAGTAAAGTTGTTAATGATCTCACAAAGGCTCAGTTTTTCCTAAGAGAGTTTCCTAAACTCCCAGTGAAGAGAGCAAGGGTCAGGACTGCAGAAAGGTAACAAGTTTTGTTTAAGGGGAACAATAACACTGCTTTACAAAAGCATTTACCTGATTAAAATAAAGATCAGCATGCTTACCTAAAATAACTAGCAAACAAATAAATTGATCACCAACTTAGTACTGGATAAGTAAGAAAAGACCAATAATTTTGAATTTAAAAATACCAATGTACAGGTCTGGCCTGAACAAGATATTTAAATATTTTCCTTCTTGTTAATCCAGTATAGCCTATATATAGTTATCGTAGATTCCTTATAAATTCAAAATTAACTCTCCAGACCCACATTTTTGGTAAAGAAAATCAATAAGAAACATAAAAAATAACTATTAACATTGGATATACAAATGATCCAGTTAAGCAATAGGGAATAAATAAATAAATGTTCAATGCCTAAAAAGCAATCAAGAATCTTGAATACTTTCCTATGATACTAGCACAGACTTAAAAACAGAACAAACAAATTGCTACTTAGTAATAATTGTTGGTTCCTAAGAGTTTCCCATAATTCCAGTTAATAGATGCAGTTCTTAGAAAATTATTAAATATTTCATATTATGGCAGCATCCTGAGAACCCCTATTAGAGTTAAGGCCTTCCTGCAGTATAGTGCACTATAAGCCACCGAAATAGAATGTCCCTTCTCTGAATGGATTATTATTTAAGGCCTTGGACCTATATTTCACAAGACAAGCCTCAGTGAAATTAGTGATGATCTGTCAGCACAGACCTGACTGTAGGATCAGGGCCTAAGAAAGCAAAGGTTTCAAACACAGTTACTCTCTATGGAGAAGGATCTGTCAAGATATTTTGTTAACAAATCAAAACTGGGATTTTAGAAATTTTACTCAATTTTTTACTGAGCAACCAGTTTAAAAAGTGTAATTTACATAGTTTTTAACATTAAACCAGTAAAGAAAGTGTTGCCCTACATCATAAACAGCAAATTCTCCATCTAATATCTGTGTTTGCACAACAAATTCCAATTGGACTTGAAACACTGATATTGGGTGCATAATCTTGAAAATATTATAGGTTTCTATGTACAGGTGAAACATTAATGGTAACTCAGAATAAGAAAAGAACTATTTACATGATAGCAGGTTGGTATGAAACATGAAAAAATGTTATTCCTAAATAAGCTGCTAGTTCTGTGTTTCCCGGGTTGCTTGTAGTAAAATAAATAGATAATCACAGTTTTCAAGAATGAGCTCGTACACATATTTGCTGATCTTTAAAATAAATATTACTTTACAAATTTGATTTTTTTAAATAATTCTGAATATAGCAAGCTATTTTGTCTTCACAAGCTAAATGGAAAACTAAAAGGAAGACAATTCTACAGAACTGTAGTAACAGTTACTACTCCAGTCTCTTCTCACAATATTTGTCAAGTATCCTTCTAAATGTATTTTTCTCCAAGCCTTTCCAACCTGATCAAATTGCTGTTTTCATATTGCCAGCTTGATCATGAAATTGCTGCTTTACACAAAATATTTTTTGATGATGCAAATTATGGAATCAGAGATGCTAAAGCATTTATAAGTGAAGGCTTTTTTGTGTATCCCTCTTCAAATACGAGATAAAGATGCATATATCAAGTTGAATCCCATTTTGCTGAGATGCCCACTGAAATGCATAATCCCTGGCCTACCTCACAGTTCAGAAAAACCTTGCATTATTTTAGTAAATTAATATTACAGATCTCTTTTTTTAAAAACACAAATTATTTGCAGACAGGGTTTTTTAAAACAAGTGTCCTCCTTGTAAAAGAAATGACATTGAAATATAAAACCAATTTATTAATGCCTATACTCTTTCTTATGACTCTAAAAGGAGTTTTCTGATGTTTTCCTGAAAATATATTCAGTTTTATTGTCAGCCTAAGTATACAAAAGTCAGATTTTTTTTGACATGTGAATCTTACATTAATAAAGAAATTGGCTAGTTAAAACTGAAAGTGGTATCTAAGCCTGACAACTATTTAGTTTAGTGCAACACAAATACTGCTGGAGAGGTTTGGCCTTCCTATCAGGAAACCATGAAAAAAACCAACATATATATATTTTTTTAAACAAGAGCCAACTGTTTATTCTAACTAAGTATTGAGATGATTTACTGCATAGGCCCTGAGCTTGCCAATATTTACATATTAGAGTAGTGCCATATTGGGACTACTGAGATGCTTAACTTTAAGCAAGTGCATACATTTTTGTAGGATCAGGGCCTTAATGATTATGTAACTAAGTTTAGTTATTCAGCTTGTCAACAATAGCAACATGCAACTACACAAAACAAAGACAGATAAAATTCCAAAGGGTTTCCAGCTCCATATCATTCTTTTTGTCTTTTGAATTTCCTATTTTGACATAGGAAATACAAGCACTTTTGAAAGAAATCATAAATAAAACAAACCTTGGCCAAAACACCTTTTAATACTTCACCTACCTCTCTACACAGAAAAAACTATTTATTAAAAAGACAACTACCAATGAAAACCCAAATAAAAATACTGCTCCCAGAAACAGCAAATCCCCAAATCAGAAGCAGCGCTAAAAAGAGGAGGATATTGGAACACACTTGAAAGTACCACTAGCAACGCTTGATCATCATCTACTCCATGACATTTCCTCATACACTGAAAAATAAATAAAACTGAGACAGGACACGGAGAAAGGTTTCCACTTCCTCAAAGAGTGAGCAAAAAGTGACAGATATAAACACTATAATATCTTTTTCCCAAAGAGAGGCAGGAAGGTTAGAGTAAGACACAAAACTGAAGTGTTTCATTTGGAGCAGGAAAAATAAGCCACTTTGCCAAACCAGTAAACAATCAAACTATCATCAAAGCTAAAAGATGGATCCAGAAAACAAACATCTTCCCAACCCTCAATCCCCAAATCTGCCTGCCCTAGAGTGAGAGGCAGAGCTGGGAGCATGTATTGCTTCCTCACACACAAACACACTTACCTTGGCTGCACCCCACTTTTATTTCCTTCCCTGGAGCAGTGGAGAAAGAGACACACACAAAGGGTAATAAAGGGGGAGGAGGGGAGAGCAGGGGGTGGGGGAGCTGGTGAACTGGCTGCTGCTCCTGTGTGTGTGAGGTGTCTCCAGCCAGGGCCAAGCAGCAGCAGAGAGAGGAGAAGGGGCTGTGTTGCTAAGAGGCTTTTGGTCTCTTTCTCTCTCCTCTGACGGCCAAGGGGGGGAAGAAACTCTCCCTCTCTCCCTGTGATCCTCTAGCTGGGCTGGGCTGGGGGGAGAAACTCAGGCTCCTCACACCAACCCCCTCCCCCTCCACACACACGAATTCAAGACGGAATTAGTGCTCTGTCCCTTTAACAATATAAATAAAAGGTCCCCCAGTCTCCCCCTCTCTCTTCATCATCAGCTGCTGCTACTGCTGCTGCTGAGGCTCTGGCTCTGCCTGCGAGAAAGATGGGAGGCTGCTACTGCGCATGCGCCCCAAGGGGGCTCGGTGGGTTGAAAGGGGGGGAGGGAAAGAAGTTGCCCTCCACAATGCACCGCGCGGCTGGCGAACCCGGAAGGAGATACCGTCAAGGGAGAGGAAGTTGCGGGAGGGGGAGGGAAGTGGAGCGGAAGTGAGTGAGTGGGCGTGAAAGGGGCAGAGTTGAGGCGAGTCAAGAGCGGGCGGGGGAAGGGAGGAGGGGGCGGTGGCACCGCCATCACCACGTGATGAGGAGCGAGGGGCGCGGAGGGTGCTGGGAAGGTCTCTGAGGCACGAGCGGGCGGTTACTCTGCCGGAGTCCGAACCGCGCGCCCAGGCGGGGGCGGGAGGGAGCCAACGGCGAGCGGGGCCGCCCTAGGTAAGGCCAAGGGTTGCGCGGCACCGGGGCCACGGGCGTGGGCTGACATGACCTGGCAGGGGAGAGCGGGCGGGAGCCCTAACCTGGTGCGTGCGGCGGGGTCCCTTGGGGCAGGGTAGCCCCAGCCGCGCGGTGTTCCCGGGCCCCAGGGCGTGGCTGTGGCCCGTCCCCAGTTCGTTGGGGCCGGGTGTTATAAGGCGGGAGGGCCGCTTGCCGTCGCCCTGTCCGGAGGTGAGGGGAGGGACTTTCGGCAGCGCGGGGCGGGGGCCGATGCTCGTGGAGACGGAGTTGCGGTCTGAGGAGCGTCGCGCGCCAGCAAGGCGGGGTGGGACTCCTGCGGGCACAGACCGAGTCTTCACTGCCTTGACCGCAAACGCTTCGTGCCCAGTCAGCCCGGCGCTGATCCGGGTGGCCGTGCTGGTCTGGGGATCCGCTCCGGGTTACCTGCTCTGACATGCTTAGAAAACAAAAACAAAAAAACCTCTTGAGTCGTCGGAGTTCGTCCCCAGTGACCGCCCAGTAGAGCCGCGTTGGTGTCTGGTGCGTGTCCGCTTTCCGTTGAAACGCTCCTGTTCCAGGCTTACAGATGCCGACGCCTTCTGTGTTGCAGAGGGATACATTGGGGAATTCTCTGGAAGAAAGATCAGACTAACTCCGACTTCATGCAGCTTAATTCTGCTCCTGGGCAGGGCACTTTATCATTATTCTTGTGAGGAATATAGTTGCTCCTTTAGTTTTTGAGACTTTGCTGGATTTCTACTTTTTGTAAAGGATCTAAAGCTGTGTCATGCCACATTTATATTTAACGTTACACCTAGATTTGTTTCATAGGCACTGAAGATGAAAAAGCTCTTGTAATTTTACAATTGAAGGGATTGCAGTATTGCAGGTTAAATTTGTGAAATACTGAAGTGGCTAATTTTATTTATCAAGGTTGGTTATAACTGCCTTATCTTGAACATAGATAACTTCCCCTAAAAATTGATCACATTTATGCAAATCAGTGTGATCAACAGGGGCAGATTTGGAGTGTAAAAAGGTGGGGTTACTTTTCCACACTCCTCTCATGTGAATCACCAACATAAGAAGCCACAATCACTGTAGATGGCGCATCGTGCGAGAACTCTACGGGATGCTTTGAACTAGGCTCCTTTTTAAGTGGTTGTCAGCCATGCCAAGGCTTGACTACGCTTGCAAGTTATAGTGCTCTAAAGCCTCCCAGTTCGCTCTAACTCACTCCCCATCCACACTGGCAGGCCATGTAGTGCACTCTCTCTCTGTGGCTAGAGTGCTCATGGTATTCCACCTTGGTGAGAGGAATAATGTTTGGGTCTTGGCTGAGATGCCTCAGTGTCAGTGTGAATGAGGTGTTGCACTACTGGGCTCTGACCTCTGGAAACATCCCATAATCCTCTTAAGTCAAGTGGCCGCTGTTTTCATTGTTTTGGAATTGGCTTCAGGAATGCAGATATGCCCTTTCAAAGCTCCATTTCTGACATCTGGCATGCTTATCTGCTCTGAGACAAAGCAAACATTCCTGAGGAATGCTGCTTGCTTTGAGTGAGAGAGGGGCAGGGTCTGAACTTATGGAACAGCATGTTGACGCACAGCACCCCAAAAACCCACTCCCCCCCTCAAATATACACAATGCTCTCCCTGTCACACTCCACCCCATACCCAGCATTTGAAAAGCATGTTGCAGCCACTTGAATGCTGGGATAGATGCCCATAATGCACTGCTCCCAATGCTGCTGCAAGTGCCATAAATGTGGCCACACCAATCTGCTTGCAGCTGACATTGTGGACAGACTGCAGTGCTTTCCCTACTATGCTATCTGAAGGCTGATTTAACTCAAAGCACTCTACATCTGCAAGTGAGGCCAGGCCCTTTGACTTTGTCTACATAGCACTTTTGTTGATAACTTATGTTGCTCAGGGGTGTGAAAAAACACCCCCACAAGCAACATAACCTACACTAATAGAAATGCCAGAGTGTAAAGAATTGTTGGTGAGACAGCTTCTCCTTCTGACATAGCCATGCCACTGAGGTGGTTTTATTATGTTGAGTGGAGAGCTCTCTCCTGCTAGCATAGAGCAGCTTCAGGAGAGATCTTGCAGCATCACTGCTGTAAGCTCTCTAGTATAGATGTGGCCTTTAACTATGCTGATGGACTCAACGAAACTTTGGTTTTGGTTCTTTGATTGGATTGAAATAGTAAGGGAGGATCCTCTCTCAAATGCCAGCCTCCTATGACACCAAAATGAGTCACATCTCTGTAAAACTCCATCCCCTTTCTTATGGCAAATGAAATTGTAACACCTTAATGAAAAGGAAGAGGTTAGGGCAGGCAACATATTTTGGAGCTACTGTTATTTGAGTTGCTCTTCACTGCACCATTAACCTGGGTGATTGATAGGAGGGTTAGTCTAGTCCACTTGTGAGCATCCCCATAGCAAATCACTACCTGTAATATGTCCCCATTGCTTCTGCAGTTGTCAGTGTGTATGTAGGATCATGCCAATGTTTTTTTGTGCTGAGATGCTCTAGGACAGGGGTGGGCAAACTACAGGCCACAAGTGGCCCGCGAGCTGCTGTTGGAGGAGTGGGACCAGTGGTCCCACTCTCCTGGGCGGGACACTCTGAGAGTGCCCTGGAGAGCAGGGCCGGCTGCTGGCCGGGCCCACTGCCCGGGACAGCAGACCCGTGGCCTACCAGGCACGTCGCCGTGAGAGCTGGGCTGGTGCGCCGCCCGGGACAGCGGGCCCGCAGGCGACCGCACCCAGAGCCCAGGACAGCGGGCCTGCGGCCAGCCGGGCGCACAGTCCAGAGCGCGGGGTTGGCGTGCCGCCTGGGACAGTGGGCCGCAGCCAGACACTGCCCAGAGCCTGGGACAGTTGGCCCGCGGCCAGCCCCGTGCTCCCGGCCCGGGGTGCTGGGCTGACCCCAGCAAGCTGCGGGGCCCTGCGCTCCCAGCCTGGGGGCCTGGCTCAGCAGGTAAGCTGGGGGTGGTGGTGGCTAGGGCAGGTGTGGGGGAGCTTAGGTGGGGGGTGGTTAGGAGGTTTGGGGGTCTTGAGAGGGGACAGTCAGGGAACAGAGCAGGGGGGCTAGATAGGGGATGGGGTTCTGAGGAGGGTAGTTAGAGTTGGGGGGTCTCCGGAGCAGTGTGATCAGGGGACAAGGAAGGAGGTGTTGGATGGGTCAGGGATTCTGAGGGGGGCAGGAAGTGGGTGGGGGTTGGATAGGGGTCAGGGCCTTTGGCCAGCCACATAATTTTGAACCCCAGTGTGGCCCTCCAGCCAAAAAGTTTGCCCACCCCTGCTCTAGGATTCTTTCCCTATCGATTGTGCAACTTGCCTGTCTCTCATGAGGAACTGTGGGATGTGCACAGGAAGACTGTCAGCAGAGTGACTTTGATTTTTACCTGCTTCCTCATTGCAAAGTGGGCATGTTTCAGCCAAAGCTGGGATACTGACCTCTGCGCCCAACCATGTAAGCTAGCCCAGACTTAAAGCACCACCAAAGCCTGGTCCGATGGTTTTCTGGATTGATGGTAAGGATGGTGGGGCTAAAACCCAGGGTTGTCTGTCCACAGAAGACAGACATCTTTGCTGGTTTCTTGGCTCAAATTTTGAAACTTTCTATGCAACCATAAGACTTTTTTAGTGAAAGCTGAATTCTGTAGAACATGACAGTCACTTCAGAGAAATGTCAGTAAACTATATGAGCATTATTCCTGGAAGAGTAATGTGCAGAATGTGTTTCCCTCAGCTTTCTTTGCTTTCTTGTAGAAAAATGACTGACAGGGAAGCAAAAGGAAGCCAGAAGTGCAGTCATGCAACCATTCCCATCAGTGTGTTTTAGGTGCCCAGGGTAGTTGGTAGAGAGGTAAATCACTGTGGGGGGCAGGACCTGCTGGTGACTTCTACCTTGCACCAGGCTTAGCTGCTAGTCCTGGTTGGGGAGGATGGGATTTTCTCTTGCCCTGCATAACATCCAGGGCTGGGCCAGATCCACCCTCAGATTTCTTCCCTGGCAGGAAGCTCTGTAAACTTCTGCTGTCCCACACACATTTCCTGTGCCTGTTGCTCCTTAGGTGCTGAGGTAGGGATCCCTGTACAGGGCACTGCTGCTCCATTTGCCCAATCTCCATGCATCAGACCCTCCTGCTGAGCTTCACCCACATCTGTGCTCAGAGCCCCCACTCCCTCTGTACTTCACCCCACCGAGCCCCAGCCAGCTGCATCTGGATTACCAGGCCACTGAGTTCCACCACTCCTCCAGCATCTGAGCCCCTGAGCTCCCCACACCTTCCTGTGGAGCTCCATTTCCTACCCTGAGACTCTTCCCCCCGCCAGCCACCTTCACATCCCCTCCCCCCAGCAGAGTCTCATTACCATTGCACCCAGAACCCCCCACAACAAGCTCCCCTCCATGGATCTAGATTTCCACCCTGCCCAGATTCCTCACTGAGCTGCCGATTGCCCTACGCAGAGCTCTCTCGATCCAAATACGGGTCCCTTCATACTAAGCCGCTACATGCTGAGCCTTCCTGTCCACATGGAGGGGCAGGGCACTGGGATCTTTTTGTGGCAGGCCTTGTCCTTGCAATGTGTCAGGATTGGGTACAGCCTCACCACTGAGTCCATGTCCTGCGGGGGAGCCGCACAGTGATTTACAACCCCTGTGCAGCCAATGGTCTGTGTTCTCCAGTGCCATGCTGGAGCTTCCACATTTGATAAATTGGCAGAATTTTTAATTTTTTGGTGCAGAATGCCTTCAGGGGTAGAGCATGTAGCTCTATACTGATAACGCTTTCCTAGTGTGAACATAGCCTTAGCAACAGTGGAGGTCATTTGAAACTTTACTCTAGTAGCTTCTGTGTAGTCTTATCAAAAGCCAGAAAGGACCATTATGATCACCTACTGTACTTGTATAACACAGGACATTGAATTTCACCCAGTAACTTCTGTATCAAGCTCATAATAGATATAGGGTGAATCAAGCATTAACCTCACTGAGAACATACGTAACTATACATGTGGGGCCAGATTCTCCTTTTATTCTCAATGAGTAGGTAATCCAATGAGTTTAATACAACTACCACGTATAAGACAGGGTGCCATATTCTGGCCTGTAGCAAAGCAGCAACTCACCCCTTCTGAGCCTCCCGCTGGTCTTCCAGGAAATCAGCTCTTTCCAGCCTCTGGAGCGCCCTCTGCAGGCTGATGTCTTGCTTGCCACTGGCCCCATGTCCCTCCTTAACCCCTGTGCCCTCTTCCCTGGGGTGCTGCACCCCTGCTGTACCCCCAGTATCACTGGGTCTCCCCTGCCTGGGGAACCCCAACCCACTATCCCCATCTTGCCTCAGCCTATGGGCTACTGCCAGTCACCATTGAGCCCCCATTCACTGGGGCTGTCTGCAGTCTGTCTAAGCCAGTCATCATAGACAAGGAGGGTTTGGCCTGTGGGCTGCCCCCTGCAACTCCAGTACCCCCTCTAGTCTTCAGACTAGGCCCTGTGGCCTGGGGAGTTGCCAGCCTGGAGCTCCCCTGGCCTTTCCCCCCAGCCCTGCTCCAGTCCAGGTACCTTCTCAAGCTTCCTCAGTAGCCAGGCCAGTCTGCCTCCACAGCTAGAGGAGGAGAGACTTCATGACTGAGCACCAAACTCTGGGCCCTTTTATCAGGGTCAGCTGGGCCCCTAATTGACCCAGCCACAGTTGTGGCTGCTCTGCCCAAGCTGCTTTCTGTTGCAGCTCTCTGCTGGGCTGCCTTTCCCCAGCCACAACCCTTTACAGGGCTGTTTTAACTCAATTTCTGCTGGAGTGGGGCAGGTGCCCCACTACATGGCCCTTAAATTAATAAACAGTGAAAATTAAGTATGTCTGTCTGAATTTTAGATATTTCAGATTTATTAAGAAGACAGTCTGAGGGCCAAATCACATCTAAGATCTTAATTTCATTAATATGTTACAAAGAAGCTTTGTAAGTAAAGAAAATCTGAGCATACATCAGTCTTGCACAAGGCTACATTCTTTGTTTTTAAAGAGTAGAAAAGCTAGTGGAGTTCACAGTGCATCTTAGCTTTTCAGAGTACCTGTTATGATTGGTCTGCTGCTGCTTCTGTTTTTAACTGAGGTTGTGGGCATGGAGGGAGGAAAGAATTCAGTCTCTTTGCAGCAAATTGGTGCCCAACTTAGAACAAAAATTTAAATATTCACCTAAAGTGCAGGTTGTTACTCTACTCAGTAAGAGAGGTGACTTACTGGCCACCCTGCCCCCAAGATAACCCTGATTGAGGGGTACTGCTCTCTGTACCTGCAAGCTCTGTTTTAAAGAGTGTTCCCATCATCTCTAATAAATCTTCTATTTTACTGGCTGGTTGAGAGTCACATCTGACTGCAGACTTAGGGTGCAGGGTTGCCATGTCAGACCAAAATATTTCACTTTCAAAATGTTACTGGGATATTTCAATAAAGAAACTTTTTCAAAATTGTCTCAGTTGGTTTTGTTGAAAGCAGCTCTTTCCCATGAATACTTTTGGTTTCAGTGAAGTGGCATTTTCTGATTTAAAAACAAACAAACAAAAAGTTCACTTGGAAATTCTTGACCAGCTTTCCTCATGTGTGCAACACACATTCTCAGAGCTGCCACTGTCAAGATTCAGACTTGTGGTACATGGGCTGAGCTCAGGTTCAGCAGCCACAGCATGTCTGAAGTCCTGCTGCTTGCAAACACACTGTCTTGCATCAGAGGCATGTGCATTAGGGTGGAGGCCGTCTCAAGCGCAAATAAGCTAATGTCTCACTGTGTTACTGAAGCACTTAAAGCAGTTTACAGATCAGTGGCTGTCCGGCATAATTTTAATCCTTTGGTATACTAGTAGTTTAGAGTTAAAGCTAGTCTGAGGTTTTATCTATATGAGCACTTTTGTTGGCAAAACTTTGACAATAGGAGTGTGTAGAAAAATACTGACAAACATGCAGTAGCCAACATAGATACTGCCATTTGTTAGGCTTGGTTTAATTATGCTGGTAGAAGAGCTCTCTCCCTCCAGCATAAAGTGGCTACATAGGAGACCTTAGAGTAGTGTGGCTGCAGTGTTATAGCTGTGCCACTGTAAGGTCTGTAGTGTAGCCATAGCCTTAGTGTAGAAAGTGAATTAATCTTTGAAAGATTCTATATTAATCACTAAGGTCATTGTCGATTAGATTTTAAAATCTGTTAAAATGGGGCTGACTCTTTTTCCCCCTCTAGCCTTGAAATATTGTCCTGAGCAAACACTTCTCACAAAATCACTCCATATCTGACCTCTGTCCTCAAAGGAAACCTCCACAACACCATCAAAAAACAAGCATAGGAGCTTAAATACGTAACTTTGCTAAACTCCAAAAATCACAGTCTTAAATAAATCCAGTGTCTGGCTTACTACAGCAATCGGTAATCTACAATCCCCCTATTTTGTCCTATGACTGGCTAGGCTTTAACAGGCCACTTCACCTGGAATGCTCTTAGAATGTGCATTATGCTAAATAATCTGTTCCACCTTGTACTTAGTTGTGACAGTCCGAGTACTTTACAGACCTGAAGAAGAGTTGGAAAGCTTGTCTCTTTCACCAACAGAAGCTGCTCCAATAAAAGATGATATCTTACTCATCTTATCTCTTAGAACATTAAAGGAGTTGTAATAGACACCATTCAGGACTTGGGTATGACTTTTTTTTCCTCTCAGTAGCGTCAAATGGTATGCTTTCATTGTGAGGAGATGTTCATATCTTCAACACAGGAGTCATCCAAGATCAGCACTGAGAGGACAGTCTAATTTTGATGCTGATTGTGCGGCTGGGCATCGGTTGACAGCTAGTTTGTTTTACTGCTGTTTGTATTCTGATTATGCCAAAGCTATGGACAAAATGTGAATCAAATTTTTTCAGACTTATTTCTCTGCTTCTGAAGTAATGTAAACCATACTAAGGAATAGCACTTCATTAAAAGGTAAACTTTCTTCCTACCTGTAGGAACATGACGACTCACTGGCGCAGGGCTTCTTGCTGGTAGTCTTGGGAATTAGCTCTTTCCAGCCTTTGGAGCACCCTCTGTGGCCTGTCTCGCCTGCCACTGGCCCCATGTCCTTCCTGGATCCTGGCGTTCTTTACTCCAGCAGTACCCCACGGTCTCTAGGTCTCCCCTCCCAGGGGAACCTCCAACACTGTAAACCCACTTTGTCTCAGTTGCTACTGCCAGTCATCATCTAGTCCCCTTTCACTGGGGCAGACTGTGATGGCCACTAATCATTGGCAAGGGGTAAGACTTACTGCCTTTGCCTATCCCTGGACTGCTACTCTGCAGCCCCAGTACCTTTCATAGGCCTTCAACAACAACAGCAGCCTAGGGGTTTACTAAGCTGGAGTGATCTTTGACCATCCTCACCTCACCTCACCTCACCTCACCTCCAGGTAGCTAGTCCTTTCGCTTCTAGGGCTAGAGTGAGACTCCTCCAGCTCTTCTGTCAGGGCCACATGGGCCCTAATTGAGCTGACCACAGCTGTGGCTGCTTTCCCAATCAACCTAGCTTGGCTGCTTTTAACCCTTGTTTTACTGGAGTGGGTAGTGTAGTGCTGCAGGAGACAGGAGTGCCTTCCTGATAAAACAAACTCTCTTAAGATTCTGTGTATAACTGCTGCAGTCCCCATCTCTGTGCTGAATGTCCTGGCCCATTTGTTCCCCTTCATAAGGATAAGAACACTTTGCTTACTATCCCTTACTCTATTGGCAATGCCCTTCCACTTCCTATCATAATCTAACATTTATATTGTACATAAATCACCTTCTGAGAGTAAGAAACCTTCACTTTCTTGATCTTACAAGGCCACAAATGCTTCTGTGAACCCCTGTCTAATGTTGTTTTGTTTATTTCATGGGATCAGAAAAAAAGCCTAAAGCTTGTAAATTTTATCTAAATGGATTGTAATAGGTTATCCCTGTATGATTTTGGATCACACTTGCTAATTAGGATTGAAAGATCATTGAAAGGAAAAAACTGCATGTCACCTTTACAGTTTCGTGTTTATTTTTTTCAACTTTTATCTATTATGTGACATACCGCTGCTGACAGGTCTTGATAAAGCTGTTCTAGCTTCTGTGGTTGAAAAATAATCCTCACTTATAGATGTTGTGTAACTGCCTGTGAAGGTAAGAACTGACCTTCTCTAGAAGAGCAAAATATTTCTTCAGTTGATTTTTCGTATAAAAATTGGTCACTCAAACATAACCTTAGAAGAGCTAACAATTATGGGTTGGGGTTTTTTTTGCATACCTTTGTTCACTATTAATTACTACTGAAGCCTGTCTCATTGAGAGTCACTTCTCTGGATTGTGGTTTTTCACTTTGCTGTGAGTTGAACTCAGTCTTTCATTGCAACTAAGTGCCTTTCTTTTCATTACTATGGAATTGCTTGCTGGTAGGAAAGCTTTAGCCAGTTTTGTACCAGTGTAACTGTCAATGGTATGACTTCTTAAGCAGATGTAGTTATGCTAGTACAGTGTCATAGGGTGGACAATTATATCTGTATAAAGGTTCTTTATAGTGGTATCACTTATTCATATATATAAAGGGGAATAAGTTATTCCAATATAAAACACTTTATGCTGGTATAACTGTTCATACTTTGGGGTTGTATTGGTATAAGCATGCTAATACAGTAATATCAGTACAACTTGTGAGTGTGTGTTTGTATAGACAAAACCTTCATTTAAGCTGGCATGGTGCAAGACTTCTTTCAATATTATTAGTTGTTTGTACCAGTAGTGTGATGTAACCAAAAATGTTGTTAGACTGCCTGTTTATCACGTATGAAAAACTTGACCTCTCAAAAAAATCAGTTGTTTATGAATCTGTAAATGTTGCCATTAGTATTGATTTGGTATTACATTAAGTAAAGTCTGCTAACTTCTCAAATTGTTTCTTGACAAGCATATAGTTGAACAAAAAGCAAAATTTAGAGAAAATCTTCATTTTTTTATTTAAGATGTGAATTACTGCAATGAGTAAACGAAAGTCAAAGGAGACGAGCTCTGTAAATGGAGAATGCATCTCACAGGTCGGTAACATTTTTCTGTCTTCTCTGAAACTCTAATTCAGGGGTGAGCTGCCGCTGGCCCCGCCCCTGCCTTCCCTCCTCACCTGGGGCCTCAGTGGGCTCTGGGGAGTGGGATAGCGGCTGCGGGGGTTGCATAACAGGCAGGGAATCCCAGGGGGCAGTCTGGGAGCAGGTGGGGTTGGATGGGGTGTGGGAGTCCCAGGGGTCTGGCGAGGGTGGGGGTAGACAGGGGGCGGGGTGGGGGTAGATGGGGGCAGGGTGGGGTCTCGGGATGTGGTGGTCGGAGCACAAGGGGCAGGGGCGGTTGGATGGGTCAGGGATTCTGAGGGGGGGCAATTGAAGTGCAGGGCCAGGCTGTTTAGGGGGGCACACCCTTCCCTACCCAGCCCTCCATGCAATTTTGCAACTCTGATGTGGCCCTCGGGCCAAAAAGTTTGCCCATGCCTGCTCTAATTCATTGGCGTAGGGTAGGTGATGCTCCAAGTGTCTAGCTGCAGTGAATTTCTACACTTTCCCTATAAAACAACTAAGGGAGTCCTCTTATTAAGCATTATCTAGTCCTGAAGGCCCTAAGTTTGATCCCTTTTGATGTCTGGTGTCTCAGTACAGGTCCATGCATCATCAGTTATGTACCTGCATCAGGTTGTCACTTGATGATTCACTCAGATATAGATATTCAAACCATTGGTCTAATTATTTTTAATTCTTTATAATAAAAATGCTTAGGGACAATCCTGTACTTTGTCAGTCACATGTTGAAGGCAGTCTACAGTTAGCTCACTGACAAGTCTATCGCATTCATAAAAGTAAGCATTCAAGGTAAGTAAATAGCAAATCCTGGCCTGTCTTCATTCACATGTTTGGGGTTATTGACTGATCCTGTTCTCATCCTATGTGCAGTGTGGATTGCAGTGCAGGTGAATTCCTCCTTCACTGCAGGGGCCAGGTGAGGTAGGACAGTAACTCTCTGAAGAGGCTGCAGCTACACACCTGTGCCTTTTAACTGCTCAAACTGACTGTCTAGATATTATCCAACATACTTGTAGTGTACTCATCATTCAGTGGTTGTAATAAGTTTCTTACAGTTATGGTATTGCTGCCTCAGTTTTTCTTCAGCTATCGATACGGTTTTTCATGGTGTATGGGTGACTTATTTTTTTTTCCTATGAATATGTTGCCAGAACTTAGAGACTACAATTAAAACTGAGTTTTACCATTGATTGTACTTGCAATCCTGCTGTTAACCTATTTTAAAATAAAATTAGGTCACTCAGGTATATATCTGTTCCAGCTTTCACACTTCATTATCAGAAGGACCACTATATTTAAAATGCTTATGCTGCTGCACTAGCTCATACTAAGGTCTCAAAACTCTGCAGACCTTGCTGACATGCACAGATTTGTCTTAAAGCCCTGTCTCACAATTCTTGACTTACGTAAATAGCTACGTTAATTCAAAACAGGGAAATATCAGTTTGTCTAACAGAAGAGAAATCTGTTAAGATAATTTTAAGCTTCTCTGAGGAACTTGTAAACAAAGGGTGGCTCTCTGGGTGAGGTTCAAATTATTTTGAAGTTTTGATTCATAACAAATTTTCACATTAATAGACATGAAAAGTGGAATGGAGAGAAGTATAGAATCTTTCTAATTTGTATTAAAGACGGGAAGAACAGTTACCAAGTAGCACATTTACAAGCAAGCAAAACAAGAATGATGCATCACCATGTGCTCTATTCATCTGTTTGCCTTGATTACACTTTATAACTTATTCAAACAACCTTAGTATGTTATGTAAGGTATAACGAGGTCTTGATACTGAACTTACTTATCTGGGATTTACTGCCTGTTTTTGTGTGGTGTTATCATATATGCAAACCTAAAAGGGCAGCTATTCTAGGCTCCAGGCAGTTCTGCTGTATTTCTATATCAATGGCCTCTTTTTCCTCCTCACTGTTACTGACAGATCAATCCAATCAGCTATAATATAAAAAGAGCTTTCCTTCAGAGACTACTGAAATTTTTTCTCTCCAAAGGGAAGTCTGATCTACAGCAGCTGCTTAGACCTCATAAATTAGACATTGGAGAAGCCTGGGACAGCTTCTACAGTTAGTAACCCTTCTGTCTGTATGAGGTGTAGAGAAAAGGATGGGAGTTGCAGGGGTTAGTGTACTGGGGGCACTGCTAGTAGACTCAGCACCTCTTCTCCCACACCAGTGAACTGCTTTATGCCCTGTTGCCTCTGCTCTTCAGTTTTCTCATCCTTTCAGCTCCCTGATCTCATTCCTTGGCTCTGCCCTACTCCTTGGTTATAGTCTGTTCCCTGATTAGTAAGGGGCTGAGTAGGACTGGGAAGAACCAAGGGGCTGGAAGAGAAGCCACACAAGGCCAGGAAGTCATTTTCCTTTCAGTCCTTGGGCCAGACAGGAAAGGTGGACAGGAGTGTGATTTAAAGGGGCAGCTGTAGGGAGATGGGAATAGAAATTCAGACAGAACTCTGTAAGGAGAAGATATTAAAGTTGCTTGTGTTCACCTGTCAGTCTTGACAATAGTAAATGGTTAGGGTAAAGAAAAGGTTAAAATTTAATTTTTTTACCAATAAGACTACTGACTAAGTCTCTCAAATTAGAAGAATAAACCTGACCACTTTAACCATCCTGAAGACCCTTGAAAAAGGCTTAATATATGACTAATGTAGCGCTTTGAAAGCAAGTTAATGTCGTGGAGGTACCACAAAGGCTTCCTTGTTGCTGATGGACCAGGCATTAAAAGTGATCTGGCTCCACCCACCACTGATTTCTCGAGAGATTTGGGGGACAAATTTAACAGACATTTAAGAAAACTCAGAGAGTCTTCTGCCTGGTGGTTTTGTTGACCATTCTTTCTTATTTCAAGAAATCCTCCATAAAGATTACTGGATTCCTTTCTTGTTACTCTTCTCCTTGTAGATCTTCTGTTAAACACAGGTAGTTCAAAAACCATTCCAAAAGAATGTTTTTCAGAAGTCTGGCCAAATCTTCAAAATCTTGCCCAGCAAAGGCTGAGCAATTGTGATGCTGCTCCCCCTTCTTCACCCAAACACCTGTTGGAGGGGTGGCTTTACGAGTTTTTCTGTTCTTGAGTAAGGATTGCTTAAGAAACTCTTCATTGTAGCTCAAGTCTATTCATATAATTCCAGCTCTGTCCCTACCCTTGAAGTTTTTCTTCAGCTATCTCTACAGACCTTCTTCCAAATTCCTTTTTCATTACACCTTGAAAATGAAGATCCTCGGGTCAGCGTAGGGGAGCCCTCAATCCTTGGGAATATTTAACATTTATAGATATGCAACTATACCTTCCTGTTGCTCACATACACATGAAAGTTTACTTTTTGCAGTTGTACATGACTTTCTGTACGTGTCCCTGTCTGTAGGCATGACTAGTGCTAGACAGACCATTCCTAAAAGTTAGAAGCATAACAGCCCTCAGGGAACATCTTCATGGTGCTATTCTTGGTTTCTTCAGCTATCCCTCGAAGCAAGGATGATGTCCGCTAAGGGGCGGGGAGGTTAATTGGTGAGTTTTTAAGTGGCTGAGGAGCCCAGTTCTTTCCCTGAAGATTTTCCCACAGAAGTGACAATCTTGCCAGAGACATAGTTGTTGCCTGGAGTGTTTTGCCCTTTCTTTCATCATTTGTTGCTTCTGTCTCATGAGCACACCTGTTCTCCTCAAAGTGGCTTTGTTGATGGTGTGGTACCACTGTGCTGTGTTCTGCACCAAGTCCTCCCAGTTTGTTAGGTTGATAACTCCCATTTTAAAGATGTACTTTCAGTAAGTCTTTGAAACGCTTCCACTGCCTTCTGTGAGCCCTTCTTAACTGAGAGAAGACTACTTGCTTTGGGAGGCAAGTGTCAGGCATATGTGCCCAGTAGAGTTGGTATTTCATGACTTGCGCTTCTATACTGCTGATGTTGGTTGCAGAGAGAACACTGATGTTAGTATGTCGGTCTTCTCAGCTGATCCTGAGAATCCTTCTGAGGCAGCACTGCTGGAACCACTCCAGCTGCTTGAGATGTTGTCTGTAGGTTACCCAAATCTCACACCAATAAAGAAGGGTGGGGGAATGACAGCTGCCTTGTAAACCAAGATCTTGGTACTTGTTTGTAGATCCCTGTTGAAGACTTGTTTGGGTAGTCTTCCAAAAGATGTGCTGGCATAGCAGCTCCTGTATTCAGTTTCTGTGTCAATGCTGGCTGTTTGGGAGAGGTGGTATGTAAGTATGAAAAATGGTTCACATTCTTGGCTAACTTGACCAAGCCAACTTCACACATTCTGAGAGATGTGTGCAAATTCTTTTTTGATAGTCTCTGTCACTCACCATTGAGAACAGCTGATTCCATCTCAGACTGCCGCTTGAGGCAATTATGCATTTATACTTGAGCATACATTGTCACAAAAATTATGCATACTGCTAAAATGAAGATCAAGGAAGGCAAGCAAGAAAGTTTGGTTAAATTGCAAGATATTTTTCCAGCCATACTCGTATTCTCCTTGGGTTGGGAGGAATTCATCCAAACAAAGCCTATAAATGGCACGGAAGTTGAGAATACTAAAAACAAAAAGCTAAAGAGAAAATAAATGTTTAATTTCTTTTTAAGGGTTGCAGAAATTGAAAGCTTGAAAGAATTGGTGGATATATGCTAGACTGTCAGAGTAAAATTGAAGATGAGCTGCATGGATGGTTTGGTTTGGGGTTTTTTTTTTTTTTTTTGTATCTCTGGTACTCCCTCACTTGGAGTAATGCATTTAGTTCTGGACGCAATCTCAAAAGCGTAAGAATTAGAGGAGAATTCAATAAGAGAAGAGGGATAAATTCCAGCTCTGACATTTTAACTGGATTGTATACACACACAAAATTATGCTGCTGCTAATTATAAGCAATGGATGAAGACATGAAAAATGTTTTCATGAGAAGGGATAGCAAAAAGATTTGGGATGCTCAGTTTAGAGAGAAAAATAAAGGGATATGATAGAGACACATACAACTATTTGTTTAAAGAAGGTAAATCATTATCAAATGCTTCTACTTACTCTTCTTCAGAATACAAAATAAAGGTGGCGTTCAGTTAAATTGAAAGGAACCACACATATTGCTGCTAAAAAGGGAAGAACAGTTGATAGAGTGTAACTAGTCTCTGGAACTCATTTCACCAAAATAAAGTTATGATGAAGAGCTTAATAAGATTTTTTTTTTTTTTAAAAAAAAAAGGTTTAGATTATGGATGAAACTCTCAGGAATGTATGGGTTTTCTTGCACCTTCCTGTAGTACAGGGCTTTCTTGCACCTTCCTGTCAGATACAGGATTAGAGGGACCACTGATCTAATGGTCTAATCCAGTGTGACAATGAGTGCTACATTATGCATTTTTGCGGTGCAGAGAGAAGCAACAACAGAATATCAGGGCACAAGAGACAGACACCCTGCAGAAATAGAGCTACTTTTCTCTCCCGAATAGAATATATTTTTGTCTTCTCTGCTACTGGTCTCAGACTTCTCCCTAAAGACTGTCTACCATGATTGGTTTCCACTCTGTCCTTAGTGACAGCTAAAGTGTGCATTTACAGTTTGAGTCAGTTTTGTTACATGATGCCCAAGTTGCTATTGCACAAATAACTAATGAATCTTCCACTAATTCAGCAAAGTTGACTAAGTGTGCTAGTATATGTCTCCATGTTACAAGCATGCCAATCTTACTTTATCTCAATAGGTGCAAAGAATTTTACGTGAAAGATTTTGTCACCAGTGCCCTAATGGAAAACTATTCGGGGTTCAACTTCAGTACAAGTGAGTAAGCAACTTCCATAACTTTGTGGGCAGCTCCTTACTATTTTGACCTCAGCATAAACATAGAAAATTCTGATTTGTACAGGACCTGTGATGTCTTTTGATCTTTTTTCTGTTCAGTAGTGATTTTAAAATACACTTAAAACTCTTAGTAGAGCTTGAAACTCATTTAAATTTTGTTTTAAAATTAGATTATTAGAAAGACTTGTATTCATGTTTTTCATGTGTATAACCTTCTAAAAGAAAATCACCTTCTGGGCTGAATTTTTCTCATGTATGTTCAAGAAACTCATACATTTTGTCCATTTCCCATCCCTTCTCAGGTTGTTTTTTATTTAAATTTTTGAATGTTTGTTAGTTTTAAGTTCATTCAAAAGTTGAGAGACCTTGGTTTGTGTCTTCTTCCAGGCCTTCCTGGCTGGAGCCTTTCCTGCTTTGTTGGAACACTGCAAGGAGTTTCTGCTAGAACCTACACACTCCTAGCAGTCTAGTTCCTGAGTATTCTCCCCTTCATTGCAGCCTCCTGCTGCTCTTTATAGGGCAGTCACCTGATGTGGCTTATTCTGTAATCAGGGGTGGCTAGCCTGTTACAGGAACTAATAATGAAACATTTGCTAATATAAATTATGGCTCCAAAAATAACATGGAGAGGGGTAAACAGTGGTGTCCTCTAGGGGTTTATACTGGGACCAGTCCTATTCAATATATTCATAAATGATCTGGAAAATGGAGTAAACAGTGAGGTGGCAAAATTTGCAGATGATATAAAACTTTAGCTTGAACACCCTGAGTTTCAGTGAATGCATTAGAAGCTTATGGGTAATCAATTGGTTAAAATTAGTCAGTGATTCCACATCTGTCCTAATGGTCTCTTAGCTGACAAATTTTGAAGCATTTTTTCCTCCTCCCTTTTGTTGTTGTAACACCATTTGTTTGTCAACCTGTTAGTTGCTGTTTCAAAGTCTTAGTATTAACTGAGGTTAGTTCCTTTCCTATTTGAAGGAAGGAGCTATATACTGAATGTAATAGTTTCTCTGAAATTTGCCTTCCATGAATGGCATACTGCTGCCTACCATGGTATTTAGAAGACTTGTAAAGAACTAGTGATACTTTTACAACAAACATTTTTAATGTTTATGAAATCTGAGTTTAATCATCTTTCTTACCTGGATTGTATTACATTTTGCACTCCATGGATGTTGTGATTGCAGTTAACTGGCCATCCTGTGTTAGGCTGCTTCTTTTCTTCTCTGAATTCTCTTCTACAGCTAATACTCCTGTTCTTGAAGTTTTAACCTATTGTCATTATAGACATCTACTGGAGCTGTTGAAACGAACTACTATCCATGGAGAAAGTAACTCTGCACTCATTATTGGACCCCGGGGATCAGGAAAGACTATGGTAAAAACTCTTAATACAAGTTGATGTAGGGTCAAATTGGTCCCTGGTGTAAATGGATGCAACTCCATTGGTGTCCCTGAAGTTACACCATGGCAGATTTTAGCTGTTGGTCACTTCCTGTCTTTGAGGGGGGGGGTTCATTTTTAAAAATATTTTGTTTTGCTAATGCCTATTTTGATAAGCATTTCAGGAGATGTATTCATGAGGCTGTTCAAAAGAAAAACCTATTTAAATTTTTCTTTCTTTTGAAAATTATAATATTCAGATGTCTGTTGTTCAGATACAATAATTTCATATTTCAGTCAGACTTTGTCTATTTCACAATAAAGCATGTAACAGGAAAGCTGCTTATAGCCTGCCCCTTGTGGTATTAGCTCTTCCAGCTCGGAGTGCCCTCTGCAGGCCGGTGTGTCGCTGTCTGCTGGCCCCGTATCCCTCCCAGACCCCGGTGCCCTTTTTACTGGGGGGCTGCCCCTGGCAATACGCCCCGCTCTGCCTGTGTCTCCCTTTCCTGGGGAACCCCCAACCCACTCTTCCCACCTTGCCTGAGTCTGTGGCTACCGCCAGTCAGCAACGAGCCCCCATTCTCTGGGGCAGACTGCAATGTAAGAGCCAGTCATCATAGGCAAGGGGGTTTTGGCCTGTTGCCTTTCCTTGCAACCCAGTATCTTGGTGAGCCTTGGACAAGGCCCTGCGGCCTGGGGAGTTGCTGGCCTGGAGCTCCCCAGCTTCCCTGACCTTTCACCAGCCCTGCTTCACTTCCAGTGCCCTTTCTGCAAGTAGGCAGGCCCTGCTCCCTCTATGACTGGAGAGACACTCTCTGAGCTCTTGGCTCACAGCCTTTTTGTACAGACTAGCTGTGGCCTGATTGGGGTGTGGCCCAGCTGCAACTGCTTCCCCAGTCAGCCCATCTTAGCAGCCCTCAGCCCCAGCCTTCTCCCAGGGCTGACTTTAACCCCTTTTCTGCTAGAGTGGGGCAGCTACCCCACTACACAAAGTCTTGGAAATAATCCACAAAGCTTTCTTGTGGCTAATGTTGCTCTTGGTTGGGACTAGCTTAATAACAACAGTACAGAATGCTCACTGCTCCAGAGTAAAGTCATCACTGTAACACAAAAGCTCATACTCACCGTGGAATCTTCATTCCAATCTGCCCTTTATCCAGCAGCCATTGCCAGCCCTTTCTAGCAGGAGTCCTTCCCTGTTCTTCAAGCAGCCACTCCCTCTCTATCCTTCCCTCCAAAGGAGGGATCCAAAACTCTCCTTGATTTATCTTCTCTCTGGCTCAGAGAAGTAATCAGACAAACCCCCTCTTTTGCTCTCCCCTGGTATCTTGGTCTCCTGCAAGAGCCTTACTACTCTGCAGCCTTTTCCATGCTCCCTTTGGTGAAGTGTCTGTCTCTGTCCACTTGGGCTTCTTTCTTATCCCTGAGGCCTGATCGAACCACAAGACCCTCCCGTCTGTGGGAAGGTGAACTTGTGTCACAGCTGAGGCTGAGACCCATTTTCCTTTAAAGTTGCACCCACCCTGTGGCAAAGCATAACAAATGCCTAGTGTGACTGGAAGAAACTTGTTATCTTGAAATTCTCTGAATGCTACACTGTCCCACCAGCAGAATGTACCAGCCCTTAGGCATTATAGCAGGCCTGCACAACTCGGAAAGCAGCGAGGGCCATATTACTGGAAAAAAATCAGCTGAGGGCTGAAAAGCCCCGCCCTCACCCCGCCCCCATCTGCTTCCCCTCACCCCACCACTTGGCTTGCCCCACCCCTACTCACTCCCCGCGGGCCGCACAGTGAGCCCGTGCAGGCCGCATGTGGCCCCCGGGCCGCATGTTGTGCAGGCCTGCATTGTAGGCTTCTCTTACCTCAAGCTGTAGGCTCTTAATTCATTTTAGGAATGAACAGAGATCACTTGTACTGCTGCATTAGTGGTGTTTCTCTGATCTGGCTTTGAGTGGCTGCATTAATGTCTGAGCTGCTACTCAACTGACTTTTCCCTTTATAGTTTGAAGGATTTTTTCTACCAAAAAAAGGGAGAATTTTTCATTGGAAGCAGGTCTTGCTTTATGAAATTTCAATTTGCTTTAACTGTTTTTCATTCTTGTGCGTTCTTCACAGAAAAGTCTGCGAAGCTCCCTGATGTCTTTATAAAATCTGTTACTCAGACTTGTTTCCATTGAAGTCATTGTAGCTCTACTTAGAGCTGTCAGTGTGAATCCCACTGTAGGCACATGTGCTCCATGTGAGAGGCCATTATCTTTTGCTTATGCGTGTCCATGAGGCTTGCATGTGCACTTTGTGCTCCAGTGCAAGGGCATAAAGGCAGAGGGCCCTACTCTCCCTCCATTCTCTCTTACCACATGTAGTAGCCATACGGAACCTGGGTTGTGACTGAACCACTTGGATTATTGTCTAAGCTCCAGATTTATCTACACACATCACTTCTTAGTTTACTTCATAAAGTTCCTCATTTTAGTTGGACATTCCAAAAAAGCCCAGACATGATGGTGGAAACCCTCTGTACAGCAGGCCAAAGTTGTACAATGATTAAAATATGGCGAACTCTAAGCCTTCAGAATTTAAATCCTGCTCTGTGTTACTGTTTAGTGCCCCGATGAACAGAATGTGTGTGTCTCTTCTGCCTTGGGAAAGCTCTTATCCCCAGTGAACACTACTTTTCCTTGTTCTCTCAGAAATCAAGGGATACAAGGCTCAAATTGCATCTCTTGGAACAACCCACTGAAGGTAGCCTCAGATCTAGAAGAAGAAATGTCATCCTGTCTGGAACCTAGGAGTCTTTCCTCCAATAGTGCCCCAGAAACCAGGTACACCTCCAGTTTCAGCAGGAAGAAGAGACCAAAGAAAGTACTTGATTCAGCACAAGGAATCATGGCATCTTCGGATCATGGCCTTGATGACGATTGCTATCCCACTGGTCTCAGAACTGTGCCCCATCATGTATCTCTATGAGGAGGAAGTGATTACCAGTTCTCTTTGGCATTAATAGGGCCAGAAGCAGAAGAGCAGCTGGACAAGCTGCCAGAACAAACCTGGGGAAGACACCAGCTTCCCTCCCACCCCCAAGAATCGTCTTCCTCCACCAATGAGGCAGTCACTGTGGATACGTTGGATATTGAAACCATTCAATTTAAGAGAATATTTGTGAACTATTTGATATCTTGAGTTCTCCGGTCCCACAAGAATAGCCCTGTCCATCAGTAAGAGCTTGATGGAGCCTATGATGAAATATTTGGTATGCACTGGCCTGGCCCCCTCGACCTCATGCAGAGAAGAGGTGCAAATACCACTTAAGGTGGTTGAGCATTTGTGTGCGCACTCTACACCAGGGTGCTTGTTGTCAGCAGTACAAAAGAAAACAAAGTCAGGCCAAGGATAAAGAAACTTGACCTTTTTGGCAAGAAGGCACACACTTCATCTTCTTTGCAATCCTGAGGGCCAGATCCAAAGTCCTGATGGGCCAGATCTGGCCTGCAGGCCGTAACTTGCCCACCCATGATCTAGCATAATGGGGCCCAACCTGACTGGGGCATTTGGGTGCTACAGTAATCTACTAAATGAAAATGCTAGAGCTACCATTTTAGAATCTTTTAAAAGCTTTTTTCCATTATTGGATTTTTATACCAAATAGTCTGCATGTTGTAACTTGAAAATTATTGGTAATACTTTTATTTTCCGTTTTCCCACAAAGAACTGATGATACTACTACTACTCATCCACTTAATTTATGATACATAGAAATAACAAAAGTTTTAGAACACTGAATTTAACTAAATACCACAGTAGCTGTCATCTTTCTTGCCAGCAGCATGCTCCTCAAGAAGTTTCATTCATGCCACAAAGTTCTGGATCTTTGCATTTTGTTTTTTAAAGATAAAAAAAGTGATGAGCCCATGTAGAAGGGGTTTATTATTCTAATTTGAAAGACAGATTTTTTAAAAAAACCTGAACAAAAAATTTATTGGAAAATGTTTTTCTTCTAATGATGCAAAAGTTAGATGTTAAGAATGTAGTTAGCACAGGAAGTACTCTCGTTCTTTTGAGTATCCTCAACCCAAACTAATAAGGTTTGATCTGATCACTCACAAAGCAGTATTTTCAATTTTAGTAGATGTTTGAGCCTCTTGTTTAATTGCAGTTTCTACTTTTTACTGTTTTTAATTTTAAAAATGTACTGGAGGTATTTTAATGTGAATTATGCATTTTTTTCCTAGCTATTAAATCATGTCTTAAAAGAGCTCATGGAAGTAAAGCAAGTAAGAGAGAACCTCTTGCAAGTTCATCTAAATGGTAAGTAATGTTTTATTCTTTTAAATTAAAATACTATATATTTGCTTGTTGTAGTGGATTTTCACTTTTGTATAAATCTTAACCAATAGTGCCTTTAAAGAGGTGTTTCAAAATATCTGCTCTCATAAAAATCTTTGTCTGCTATCCATTGTTCAGTTATAAAAGATAAATTGTCTGAAGCAACATTTCAACAGGTACCGGCAGTCTTACTGCAAAAATAATAGAAAGTCCCACTTGGGGAAAAAGTTGCTGAAAGAAGTCTCTTCACTGGCTGCATAATGGTGTGACTAATGGGATGTGTAGAGACAGATAATTTAGAGTTTGATGTATAATCACCACTTTCTTTTAGGACTCTTGCAGACAAATGATAAAATAGCTCTCAAGGAGATCACGAGACAACTACAAATGGAAAATGTGGTTGGAGACAAAGTTTTTGTGAGTATGAACTTCTTTCTTCTCTTTTAGGCACCACTAAAAAATTTACATTATAAGATTTAAACAAAAGATTTCCCCTCAGAAAAACAGCCATACCAAATAAGTAACATTTCCAGCCATTAACCAGACTGAAATGAATAGATTTGAGCCTTACTGCAAAGGTCCGATGGACTGACTCACTCTTCTCATAATTGTCTTTTCAAAATTTATAAATGAATATTACTGATATGAGATTTATGGAATTAGAAGCAAAATGTTAACTTGTTAAGGCCTCTGTAAAATATTTCCTAAGTCCCTGTCTGTCTGTCTTGACAGTAGAAAGCATTTATAAATGTACGCGCAGTGTTACCATGCCTGTTGTCGATCATAGCTGAGAGCCAATTTCAGGTCAAACTGACAAAAACTGGGTAGACGCTCCCACACTGGGGGTTTATTCTATAATCCAGATTTAACCAAATCAGCAACAAATGTGTGCTTCTGGATTGCTGTTTCAGCCTAATATAGAGGCACTGGGAGTTCCCTTAGGCCTTCCAACCTATGTTACCATCCAGACAAACTGGACTTCTGTGGTGAAAGGTGATTACAACCAAAAATCACACGTTAGGTTCTTCCAGTCCATGGGGGCCAGTCACTTAGCCAGGTCAATAGCTGCTCAGGACCTTGCACAAAAAATGATGCTGTCCCCAATATTTAGTAAACTAACTAAAGATCTGTTAACTAAGAAAAGAAATGAGTTCTTAAAAGGTTAAGGCACATAAAACACATTACAGTTGGATTAGAATATATAGTTCAAATTGTTTGCAGGAATGTTAAGTCTGCTAGTTTTTTTCTATAAGTCTCTCAGGGTTGCCCAAATAACTCTGGGGACCTTAGATCTTGGTTCAAAATTTCCCTGGTCAAAATTCACAGTCAAGAGATGGCTCAGGGGCTTTGTTCCTCTTTTTTTCCTACTTTGACCTGTTTTGCTGGAAAAATCCTGGCTCTGTTACAGCTCAGGCAGTTCCCTGGAGTATGCGCTCTGCCATCCATCCCTCTGAATTGCAGAGTCTAGCTACACCTTTGCCTACCTGCTATCTGAGGGATTTTCAGGGACGAGTGCCGAGACCCTTGTTTACAGCTCTTTTGTTATTTCTAAAGAGCTAACTTATGGGTGTTTCTCAGACCCACAACATGTTTGAGTTAGATACAGAGCAAAATTTCATAACTCCATGCACAATGTCGATGTACACATTATAAGAAGATAATAGTATTCAGCAGGTTTTAACTTTTTTTTTCCCAATGATGCTCACAAGCCATACTTCCTACAAGATTTATCACAACGTTAACAGTGGTGACCATGTTAGTGTAGGTCACCTTCCCCTTTAGACAGTATTCTACTCAATGTTGTAAATACATATATAGTAACTTTTATGAAGTTAATTTTGTTTTTCTGAAAAAATCTTTAATCAGAAATTAACTTTTAATCACAAAATAGAGAAGAGACCCTATTAAAACTTGATTGAAACCTCTAACTATATAAATGAGGGAAAGAGTTCTAGTGGAGTTCAAAATTTATAGTTCCAAATGTATTGCCTTTAACAGACTGGAACATCTGGATAACATCAGCTACACTATTTATTTACAAAAAAGATAGATCAATAACTTACTAAGTATTTTAAATTTGATCAATTAGCAATATTTTTAGCAATATTAGTCTGAAGCATGTTAAATTGCAGTTTATTACTACTTTCTAGTAAACTTGGCTTTAAAATCTGAATGGGATGATGAGGACAGTGGATATGAGATCTGCCAGGTGCCTTACAGAGGAGGAGAAAAGCCTCTTATCTTTTGACATTAAGGGAGACAAGATTGAGTAAGTGGTAGATTCCTGGCTTTTAAACTAGTATTTGTGGGTCTCCATCTAGTATGGAGTCTAGTATTTCCATCTAGACAAACTGGACTTCTGTGGTGAAAAGTGATTACAATCAAAAATCAGCACACATTAGGTTCTTCCAGCCCCTTGGGGCCAGTCACTTAGCCAGGTCAATAGATGCTTTTGTCTGTATTGTTAGACATAGCTGCTGACAGGTATTTCAAAATAAACTACCAAAATAATTGAAACTGGCATGATTATATAGTGTTATTTTGACAAATAAAATATGCACAATTTTAAAATATTATGCACAGAATTTACTGGAGTAATCCAGTGAAAAGACTATGCGTGAGAACTGAAACTTACTTGTCACAAGGGCAAGACTATAACAGAGTCCAGGGATCCAGAGGGAGAAATGACCCAGTGCTGGGTCCAGGCTTGTCTGGAGTTTCCTGCATGTCACTTCCTTCCTTCAGTGTGTTCTGAGAACTGCAGCTGCTGGGAACTCTCCAGCTCTTTCTAAACTGCCCTGCCCCCCACCAGTAGTGTCTTGTGTTTGTGAGCTGGGCTCTGTCAGGTCCAGCACTCTGCAGCCCATTTCTTTGGGAGGGGAAAAAATAGATTCTAAGCAGAACATTAATTAGCACACAAATTCTGCATTGTATAGTGGTGCTAATTTCCCAAGGAGTAATTGGACATCCCACCTGAATGCTGCTGCCATAACCTCTGTTTCCCACCACCTTCACAATTTTGGGCCCTGGAAGAAAGAAGGGGAGGGGTTGCAGTGGAATTAAGCTCTCTTTCAAGTAACTCATCTCTGACTGTTTTGAAAAGTATTGTGTTCCTGCAGCCTCTGTGGTACAACTGATTTGAAAACTGCATGCCAAATGTGCACATGTTGCTAATTAAGTAAACTCTACTTGGGTCAAGGAACTTATCATTTTAATCTTTTTTTATATCTGTAGTATGAGGAGGAAGAGACAAAGGAAAACTGCTTAGTATAATAGAACCTCAGAGTTACGAACTGACCAGTCAACCACATATCTCTCTTGGAACTGGAAGTACGTAATCAGGCAGCAGCAGAGATAGAAAATAATAATAAAAAAAAGGCAAATATAGTACAGTACTGTTAAACATAAACTACTGAAAAAAGGGAAAGCAACATTTTTCTTCCGCATAGTAAAGTTTTTCAAAGCTATATTAAGTCAATGTTCAGTTGTAAACTTTTGAAAGAACAAACATAACCTTTTGTTCAGTGTCCCAAACATTTTAGAGTTACGAATGACCTTCATTCCTGAGATGTTTAACTGTGAGGTTCTACTACAAGTTGGTTTATTGTATTTTTCTCTCTCTCTCTTCTACTTCACTTCATTCCTACATCTTTCTGTTGGGGTAAATCTTTTCAGTTTTCATGCAGTAAAAGGTGGATGCAACTAGTCCTTATGAAAAACAAGAGTTAGTAGTTTTCTTTGTCTTCTGCTTAGTAGAAGATGGCTATACAACATGTAATGTTGTAAGGAGTTATTCTTTATAACATATAGAACTTAAATAAAAGGTAAATTCATTTCAAAAAGGTTTTTAAAAAATGAAATTTCTTATAGTCTGAACTTATGAAGTTTTCTGTTTTTAAGGGTAACCTTGGAAATCTGTCATGTATTTGAAAGACACCATTAGAATTCAGAATGAATTTGATAAATTAGAGAAGTGTGAAATCAACTAGACAAAATTCATAAATAACAAGTGCAAAGTACTACACTTGGGAAGGAAAAATCAAATGGCAAATAGCTGGCTGAGCAGTAGTATTGCAAAAAACGGGATCAGGGGAAGAATAGTAGATCGCGCATTTGAATATGAGTCAATGTGATAGTTGTAAAAAAAAGGCTAATGTTCCAGGGTGTGTTAACCAAAGTGTCAGATATAAGATACAGGATACAGTACTATTCTGTTTGACAATGGTGAGGCCTCATCTGGAGTATTATTTTGGGCACCACACTTACTCTCCAATTTATCCAGATCTTTAACGAAAAGGACAAAAGGTTTAGAAAACATTACCTGTGAGGAAAGGTTTAAAAAACAACAAAAACTCTGCATGTTTAGTCTTGAGGGGGGAAAAAAGGGGCCTGGGAGGTGGGACTTGATGACTGCCTCTAACTGTGTAAAATGTTAGAAAGATGGTCATAATGTTTCTCATGTCCACTGAAAGTAAACCAAGACATAATGGGCTTAATCTGCAGCAAGGGAGATTTAGCCTAAATATTAGAAAGTGCTTTCTAACTATAAGGATAGTTATATTTTTAAACAGATTACCAAGGGACCTTGTGGAATCCCCCTCATTGGAGATTTTTAAGAACAGATTAGACAAACACCTGTTAGGAATGGTCTAGTTATGCTTGATTCTGCCTCAACACAGGAGTATGAACTAAATTATTTTGAGGTCCGTCCTATCCTACATTGATACATTTTATGATTTTCTTTCTCTTTAGGGTAGTTTTGCTGAAAACCTTGCATTTCTTCTTGAAGCTTTAAAGAAAGGTAAATATTTTGTATGAGACTTAAAACCCCAGCTGAGTTTTAACAAACTTTCACCCAAATGCTGCAGAGAAATCAAAGATGATCTCACACTCTAGACCAGTAGTCTCCAACCTCTTTGCACCCAAGATCACTTTTTGAATCTAAGGGCAACCTATGATCTACCCTGCCCTTCCCCCAAAGCCCTGCCCCACTCACTCCATTTTCCCCCACCCTCGTCACTCGCTCTACCCCCCTCCCCCACACACTCACTTTAACTGGCTGGGGTAGGTGGTTGGACTTTGGGAGGGGGTATAAGCTCTGGTCTGGGGCCAAGGAGTTCGCAGTGTGGGAGGGGGCTCTGGGTTGAGCCTGGGGCAGTGTGTTGGGATGCAGGGTATGGGCTCTGGGAGAGGGGAGTCAGGGCTGAGGTTGGGGTGCAGGAAGGGGTATGGGGTGCTGGCTCTGGGAGGGGGCTGGGGATTGGAACGCAGTCTCCCACCAGGCAACACTTGTCTCCCAGTCGGCAGCTGGCAGAGCAAGGCTAAGGCAGGCTCTCTGCCTACCCAGTCCCACACTGCACCTGGAAAAGACCAACGTGCTCCATGTGTTGCACCTCTCTGCAGGCACTGCCCCTGCAGCTTTCCCAGCCAATGGGAGCTGCAGGAACAGCGCTTGCAGGCAGGAGTGGCACGTGGAGGGAGATGCCTGTCTGTGTGTCCCCTTCTCTCCCCTGCCCCAGCTGCTTATGGGCTGTAGTAGGCAAAAGTCTGCCTTAGTGGCAGCCATTGAACATGCCACTGAAGAGCACAGTCAACTGGATCAATCTGTCAGTGACCACTGCTCTAGATCATAGTACAAGGCACTTCTGCAAGAGAACAAACCTTGGTTGCAAAATCAATAGAGCGAACAGTACTGTGGTTATATCAAGCTTTGTGATGTATGAATCAAACACTTAAACTTAATTTACAAGAACAGCACTGAAGACTTCTTCCTACTGTTTATTGAATGGCTAATGATGGTGTTTTTTTAAAAAAACAAACAAACCTGGAAATAGTATTGAACTTTTTTCTGTTGCTTTTTAAGTTACTGGGGTGTGATTTTTTCATCCTTGTTTTGTTTTGCGGGGGTGAGGAGTGGCTGCTTCACACTTTGCTCCCCATGCGAAATGCAGTCAGATTTTGCAGGCTTTATTGATCATCCTACCAAAAGCAGATATTTGCTGTGCATTCAAGTCTAGAATGCAATGATGGGTGTGCATGTAGATTTTTGCAATGCTGTTATCAGTCTGTTGCCCAGGATGAGAACTGATATAGCCTTTTAAAATAATAAAATGATAAATGGGTGTCTTAACTGTCTGTCATTTTCACTTACTTTTTGGTTGCAAACAAAAAACAATCTTGACAAGCTACTTTAACCTCTGCAGTACTTTAAGCTAAATAATCATCAACCACCCTGGCATGTAGCAAATACATGTGAGATGGGGGTCTTATGAATTAGCAAAGATTCTGTAAACAGGTTAAAACCTGAGGGCACACTAGAGCAAAAGTGCTGCAAAGGTAAGAAGTCTAATAGTCATGTACTTACCAGTTCAGTAATATACCGCCTCTTTTAATTCCTGTCTTAGGTGATCGAGATAGCAGTTGTCCAGTGCTATTTATACTGGATGAATTTGACCTCTTTGTCCATCACAAGAACCAGACATTACTGTATAACCTTTTTGATATATCCCAGTCAGCACAGACGCCGGTAACAGTTATTGGACTTACATGTAGACAAGTAAGAAGTTTTTCTTTTCTGTTTTATAGAGCTTATGTTGCTGATATCTGTAATGTTTCATATGCTTTTCATATTTTCTTATTTGTTAAGACTCGTGCCTTAAGGAGACAGTTCTGCTAACTTTGGAAACTTCTCCCTCTTACCTAGTGTTATATTGGCTTAGTTTAAAAATTGATTCCAGTACAGATACAAAATAAGTGACACAAAATGCTAAATATTCAGAGCAAATGGGAACAGAAGTAGGAAAACAGGTTACTCTTGAATATTCCTTTCTTACAAAGAAAACGAAGGTGGTTATTTCAAATTTACCAGGAAGCAAATTTTTCCTGCATCTTAGTATGATCCAATATCTGTCTTAAAGATTAAGCATCTCACCAAAACATGTACCAAAAGTTATAAAAAGAAAAGGACAACACACACAGCTATTAAAGCTAATGCCATAGAAACGTCAGTGCTATGTCAATTTCTCCTATGTCATAACCATGTACTTCAAGAGAAAAAGCAGTGGTCACCCCCACTTACTGGGTGTGTTGCCTATATCTGGACCTAAAGGTGGAGTTGAGGACAGGGTGGTCACCTTAGGGTATAGTAACAAAATTATCACTGGTGACCCCCACAAAAAAGATTTAGAATAAGCCCTAGAAATGACCTCAAACCACACAAAGACTGTCAAAGAATGTCCTTTCAGGTAATTAAAAATGATCAAACTACATATGAATTTCTACACTCTTAAAACATAGGGATACACAGGACAACAATAAGCATTACCCAGTGTAACATTTTTGTTTTGATAGTAGTTTTATGATTAATATGAAGAGCTACTAAAAATTAAACTAAATGTTGCAGGGATTAAATTCAGTATGTAGCCACAAACTCAACAGTAGTAATTGTCAGCTGTCAATGTTCAGGCTTGCCTCATTATGTAGTTAGGCTTTTCGAATCTGCTCTTTTTGTTTCCTGTTAGCTTCAGTTTTACGGGTTAAAAATGGCTACATTCCTGAGAAGAGGGCAAAAACTTGGACTTCTTTTACTGCTTTGCAGAAGCTATGTTAATCAATTTCTCATTAATTTTCCATTAAAGTAATATCCGGATTAACATTGTTACCTATCTGTCATAAGTTTGAAGTAGCCTAGAATTAGTGTTTACCTGTAAGGGGTTAAGCTAAAGGTAACCTGAGAGGTGGACAACTGACTAATGAGAAATTCCTCAGGAGACAAAGGATTTTAAGTTTGTTTCTCTCTGGGTCTCTCTCT
>ML677353.1:20953181-21019591 GCA_007922305.1 Dermatemys mawii | reverse complement strand
TTTCTTTTATTAAAATCTTTCTTTTAAGAAGCTGACTGCTTGTTTTTCATTGTGTAAGATCCTGGTTTTGGATTGGGCACATCTCGCAGGATCAGGCGAGGTTTGTTTTTTTTCTCTCAAGCTTCCCAGGGAAGGAAGAAGTTTGGGGGGTTAGTGGAAAGGGAAAGAAGGGTCCCAAACTACCCTAGACCTAGTTTGGTGGTGGCAGCGTACTAGGTCCAGGTACAGAAGAAGTTGTGTTCTGGGGAAAAACATTTTAACCCAAGCTGGTAAAATAAGCTTGGGGCGGGGGTGGTATTTCTTTTTTCATGCGGGTCCCCACATCTGTACCTTAGAGTTCGGAGTGGGGAGGCAATCCTGACACTATCTTTTGTTCTAGAGGCTGTTGGTCTCTTCCTTTCCTCATTCACTATTGAGCAAGAGTAGAAACTTGGATCAACCTACACTGTCATCCTACCACACTATGAAATACTACAAACGCTTTTTTAAAAGCAAACCTTCTACACCAATAATTACTGCTATAACACTGCCATACTTACAAAAGAAAAGACTTCTAGTATAGACTAATTTTAGGAAGTTGGGCAGGGGAGGGTAAAATGTTTCAGACTTTTCTTACATTCACTTTAACAGTCTTGCTTTATCATTACGCACTAAATCTGTAAGTTACTACAATACAGTATGTCTTTGTGGAATACAAACTACATGTGTTTTTAAAAAGCTGGTTAAACAGCCATCATTATTTCAGTCAAACACTCATGTGATCATAACATTTAACAAGCTGGAAAAGTATTATTAAAGATTAACTATTTTTTTTTAATGCTCTTAAAGCAACAGTTGAAAAGATGACTAGGTCACAAAAAAAGGAAGAGAAGGCTGTCTCAGGAAACAGTGGACCTCCAATAGAACAGAAGTTTAGGGGTGCTTCTGATTTTTGGTTTGGGGCAATGTCTAATGGGCAAGTTACTTGAAATTGATATTGGACCAATTAAGGTACAGAATGTGCAGTAGTTAATGTACAGAATCTCTATTATAAAGGTTCCTGTCCAGGGTCCACTACACTCGTCATCAGTGACTTATCTTAATTGGATTCAGGAGCAAAATCTTTGTTTTAAGTCAGTCTCTTTATAAACCTTCCACGTCTTTTAGAGAGTCTCATTAGATTTCATGGGAACGGGAGATCTATATACAGTGGATCGTCAGATTGTGTACCCAAGATTCAGTGTTTTTGTCCTATTACTAGGATGAAAACACTGAATCTTGGGTACTTACTTTTAATTTGTCGTGATTTCATTCTCTTTCTGGATTCTATTTCATATATTTATGAAGCCTAAACTTTGCTGATTTCAGGGCAAGTAAAAAGACTGGAAACAAAGTATTCTTTCTCTTACCCAAATGTCAGTGTAATAGGGAAGCAGTATTTAATTTTCCCTTTAATAGACAAGTGCCAATTTTCTCTTATTTCCTTCTGATGACAAGCTCTTTGTTACCTCTCTAGAGAAAATCAGATTATTCTTACTCCTCTTACTAATAGTATGTGTGATATAAGAGAATTATTCTTCTAAAAGAGAAATGTTGTCTCTTGAAATTTTTCTGGCAAGATCAGGTTCAGCCTTCCAGTAGACATGTGAAATGATAGCCACCAATGTACACATGTTTACAGCCCTGTGTGGCTGAAGTGTTTTGAATACAACCCAAAGTAATTGAAATATTTAATCTATAGAAAAATTACTGTGACTTAAGTAGATAGCTTGTAGTTGGGCATTTAAAAGGAACATTGTCAATTATTATAAATTAGCAAGTTTGTTATTAATCATGCTTTAGGTTTATTAAAACAATTTAATCCAGTTTTTTCTATTTATACTGTTTGTATTTTCATCTTAAAAGACTTTCACTGAATTTTTTTTTTCCTTTTTAATAAGGATATTCTGGAACTCCTGGAAAAGAGAGTGAAGTCAAGGTTCTCTCACCGACAGATATATTTGATGAATTCGTTTGATTTTAAACAATATCTTAGAATATTTAAAGAACAGTTATCTCTACCTGCAGAGTTTCTATACAAGCCTTTCACACAGAAGTGGAATAAGAATGTTCAGGTAACTTGAAACAAAGGTAGTAAGAAGTAGTTAACTTGTCTCACTGAAGTGTTTGAAAAAGTTAAAATAAATTCATACATTTTCTAAATTGCTGTGGTTTAAAATGATGATTTTGTCTTTACCATCCTCTGTTTATTTTTGGTATCCACTATTTAAAAAAGGAATAAAATGTGAAATAGCATATATATATTCTCTTTTTGCTTCAAGGCTAAGACCTCCAATTTTTTTAGAAAAATAGTGAGAATTTAACTGTTTGTATTATCATAGCTCCTAGTATCCCTAGCCCCATTGTGCTAGGCATTGTAGAAATAGAACAAAAGTACAAGAAAAACAGTAAGACAATATTGGTCAGCAGATCAGTGGCTGAGCACATTTTCAAATAATTTATTAATCTGAGTAAAGGATGATACGGTGAATCATGTGCCATCTGAAATAATGCTGATCAGATTGTACTTGGATTTAAGCTCTTTTGAGAGGGAATGACGTTTACACTGACCATGTGTCCTGAAGAGAGACTGTACATATAATATAGCTTGTATTGTGAATGAATCCTTGGACTTTGTTTAATAAGCTGGTTGTTAACATGTATATCTCTAGCTGCATTTCACTATTTGTGATATGAAACTGCCTTGGACTGTGTTAGATCTGTCAGTTAGTACTTGAGCAGCACGTGGATGGGAAAGCAAATCTGGGAAAGGAAACACTGCTGTTGACTTGATAGCATTTCAGTGTTCAGTTATTTGTTGGTTTAAAGCATGTTTTCCAAAAAGACACTCAATCTTCATTTGAATCCATCTCCAAGACAATCCATCTCTTGCCTTGATACATTTTAGATAGAAGAAGTGCCTTATTTCTCATTTGAATTTCTCTGGCTTCAGCTTTCAGCCATTGGATCTTCTTGTACTCTTTTCTGCTACATTAAAAAGCTCTTTAACAGCTGCTTTTAGCCCCTCCTTCAGCCTTCAAACAACCCTCCAACCTCTTCCTCATCAGAAGCAAGCTTCCCGCAGTGGGGCAACAGATTCTGCCTAAAAGTGCATGTCGGGAGTGGGTGGGGGACATGAGGCCTCGCTCCTTCTCCTCCTCTTCCCCCAAGGCCCTTCCCCCCCACAAGCTGAAGCCTGTCCATGGAGCCTGGGCCCCTCCACCTGCCCAGATTGGAGGGGTCCAAGAGCAGGTCCCTGGCCTATGTCCTCCTGACCAGGGCAGGTGGAAGGTCCGCAGCTCCTCACAGCTGCCCGTGCGGGTCTTACCCTGACCCAGCTCCAGCTTCCAGTCTGGCCTGGTGATGGGGCCAAAGAGTGGCAGCTGGGCCATGGCAAAGGCCACTTGGGCAGCTGTGGGGAGCCACAGACCTTCCACCTGCCCTAGGAGAGGGGCCTGGGAGGCAGGGACATTGGCAAGGGGCTTCTCTTGCGGGGGTCCATGGTTCCCCACAGCTGCTTAGCTCCCCAAGCTGCTCTTTCCTGGGCCAGGCTCCAGCTTCTGGCTTGGCTTGGGGGTGGGGCCTTAGAGGGAAGAGGAGGAACAAGGGGCTAGGCCTGGGCAAAAAATGGACTGGCCAGGCCCATCCACTTTCAAAAAGTGGCAGTTTCATGGTCCCTTGCCCCCCCCCAAACCCCCCCCCAATCTCGTCCACCAGTCCCACAGATCAGGGTACACCAACTCAAAGCAACCCCAGATCTTGCCACAACAGATACAAAACTTGCAGACCTATCGCCACTGCTACAATGGTTAACATCCTCCACAGCACACCTTTCAGGGACCATGGGTCCTACAAATGCCTATCATATGTGGTGTATCTCATCCAGTGCACTAAAAGCTCCCACAACAACTGTGTGGGTGAAAACAATCACTATGCTCTTGAATGAACTGTCATGGGGGAAAAAGACAAAAACCACATCACCTATGGGTGAACTCTTTTCATAGGTCAGATACAGAGTGATTGAATTATCAGTACTTTTAGAATCATAGAAGATGATTAGGATTGGAAGAGACCTCAGGAGGTCATCCAGTTCAACCCCCTGCTCAGTGCAGGATTAGCCCCTACTAAATCATCCCAGTCAGGGCTTTGTCAAACCAGGCCTTAAAAACCTTTAAGGATGGAGATTCCACTACCTCCCTACGTAACCCATTCCAATGCTTCATCACCTTCCTAGTGAAATAGTTTTTCCTAATATCCAACCTTGATGTTCCCCACTGCAACTTGAGACCATTGCTCCTTGTTCTGTCATCTGCCACACCAAGAACAGCCAAGCCTCCATCCTTTGGAACCCCCATCCTCAAAGGAAACCTCAAAGGGGTGGTAGTGGATGACTTATCCTTGAATGGTTCCTTGAAATGTGTTAACTACTTTATGCTAAACAATCTTTTCCCAGACCTGAAATAGAATACTTTGTAAGCTCGAAAGCTTGTCTTTCTCCAGCAGAAGTTGGTCCAATAAAAAAATATTACCTCACCCCCCTCATCTCTCTAATATCCTGGGAACAACACCTCTTCAATAACAGTGTGTTTTAGATTGTCTTGCAATTTTTTAAAAATGAGGCCTGAGCTTGAAAAGCTGGTTAAAATGTTCCAGGGTGGCATCAGAAATAGTCAGGGTAACTTCTCAAATTAATTTTACTTTATTTTTTGATTCAGGTATAAAAGAGTTGGCTGAGGAGGGAGAATTTGTTGTTCGTTGGAGTTTATACTTAGCAAACGGAGACTTGAAATATAAACTACTGCTTGGGCCATTTCCACTCTACAAAAATATGTTGACCTAACTTATATTGGCATACAGCCACTATGGTTACTAAATTGCTTGGGTCCTTGTATCAACTGTATTGTCAGTATGAGACATTATGGGATGTCTCCTGAAAAAAGTAACAGTCAACTTAAGCAACACAATAGCTACACTGACACTATGGGTATGTCTACACTACCTACTGGATCAGCGGGTAGCGCTCAATGTATCAGGGATCAATTTATCGCCTCTCATCTAGACACGATAAATCGATCCCTGAATCGACTCTTCTACTCCACCTTGGCAATAGAAGGAAGCAGAGTCGGCAGGGGAGTGGCTGCTGTCAACTCGCCGCCATGGGGACGGCCAGGTAAGTCGACCTAAGATACTGCAACTCCAGCTACGCTGTTCACATAGCTGAAGTTGCATATCGTAGGTCGCCCCTCCTCCACCTCCCCCCCAGTGTAGCCCAGCCCTATGTTGACCTAATTACCTCGACCATGACTCTACGGCTACCACTCAGGGAGGTGGTGGTGGTGTTAAATTGGCGTAGAGGCATCTGGGAGCCAAATTGAAGTGACGATACTTCCACTGCTAGGTCGACGCAAGGCAGTTTATGTTGACAAACATATAGTGTACACCAGGCCTAAGAGATCTCAGGAGAGGGAATGGCATTTGAATGATCCATTTAAAGAGTCTCAATAGTATGGAAATACAATGGAGTATTTCTTATTTAAAGAGACTATAAACTTATCTGCTAAGGGGCTGATTTACCAAAAACTAAGTGTTGGCCAGAGGAGGTAAGTTAATCAGAGAAGGCAAGCTGAATTGCTTTGTGTACAGCTGTTTAAATGATTAAGAATCATATGTGGTTTTAAAACCATTAAAATATGGATACAAATGAGAAAATACATGAATTTCTTTCAATAACCTTTTTCAATAGGTCTATATATAGTCTAGGAGTTCTACAATCATAATTAGGCAACACATTGAGAGTGCACCATAAAATATGTATTTTAGAGGTGGAAGGGGATTCAACTAGTGGTGGCATGTTTAATATACCGCCTAGTTCAATACGAAATGGACTGTAATTTCACTTTTTTCAAGTTATACTTATAGAAGTGTTCTCTACAAGAGCTTGACCTGTCTTTCCCCCTTAGAGAGAGCTTTCAGTGAGTTTTTTCAGAATTTTGTTCTAATTCCATGATAAATATTAATAGTGGATAATAAAAATAGGTCTGGTTAGCTGCCCAAGAATTTTCCAGTTGGACAAGAACCTGTGCACTAATTTTACCATCATCTTAAAAATTCCATTTTTAGTCTCTTTCAGAGGACAGAACAGTGCAAGATGTGCTGCGAAATCATTTCCACTGCAGCAAAGACCTGCGATCACTTCACATGCTATTGGTATGTATTGATAGGTCTCTAAAATATTGTTAAATCTCATGACATTGCTAATACAATAGCCTGTAAGCTACAGTTATTTTTCATACAAGTTAATTGAGCTTTACTTGAAACATCTTACTGGATAGGATTTTTCAAACGTGATTTGCAGTGTATATCTGTATATTCCTTCATTCACTAGTAATTTTATTCCTCATTAAGTATATGAATGTGCTGATTTTTGACAGTGCTTTCATTTAAGGATACACTTCTGGTTCATGAGTCTTCATTGTTTGACTTTGTAGTCAACTGCTTCTTTCATATTTAGTCCTTGCTTTATTATAAAATGTACTGCTGAACTATATAGTGCATATATATATATGCATGATATATATCATGAATATGTTCAAAGTATTGCACTCTTAAGAGACTACATCCAGTTAATCATATTTTGCCCTAAATACATTTTTTTCTACCTCTAACTGCTGAATCTGAACTACTTCTATTTCTTCAGATTCCCTTTACTTCCACTATCTTAACCGAAAGCTGTACTACTACTTGCACAAGCCTACTTGCAAGTCTGTAGCTGTAGCTGCCTTTCCCTAATCTTTGACTCAAACCTCAAATTCTTCCCCCCCACTCTTTTCTCCCTTTCCAGACAGGATCCTAATTATTTCTTCAGAGAAGATCAATAAGTTCTGATAGTCTCCCCATTACACCTTTTTACGCCCTACATTTTCCCCTCTTGCTTTTTAATATGCTCTCCTTTTTTCTGTCATGGGCACTGAGACTTCATGTCTGCTCTCTTATCCCACTCTCCCATTAACCATCTCCCCATGTCTTCTAAGGTTTTTGCCCCTGCCTTCATCTCTACTCTCCCCCCTCTCAATCTGTCATCAGGTTTATTTTCCTCCCAGTACAAGTCTATTTTGATCTCTCCTAAGTAGACTTAAAGAAGGTGTTTTGGTTTTCTGGTCTCCCACAAGCCAAGCACTGGGTGTTATCCGGAGCAATTCAGGTGGCTTCATACCTTTTTGCGAAGTGGCCTTCAGCTGTTCTGGGTTCTCCTGCCAGATACGTGGGTTTTCATGGTGGGCTGTCACAACAACTGGCTTCCTAATTATAGTGCAGAGAGAGGAACATAAACCAAATTGGCAGAGCTGCCCTCTAAGCAGCTTTATGGGAGGACGCTGGCCAAATCTCTCAAATGTCCATTGATCAAGTCCTCTTAGTTTTCTCAAGGTTTTCAGAGGGGAGGGGCTTACACCAGTCTTCCTCTTGGAAGCAGTCTTGTTCCAGAGCAGTCCAGTGGTCCTTCACTTCTTTTTGAAGGAAATTCCCTTCAGACAGAACTCCTTTTTGCATTGCTGACCTCAAGCAGCTCTAATAAAGCTTTGCCGGCCAGTACCCTACCCCTTTTCAGTCATCCCATTAGAATAGTCGTGGGCAACCTCCGGCCTGCAGGTGACCAGTCAGGGTAATCCACTGATGGGCCACTAGATGTTTACATTGACTGTCTGTAGCTTCCAGTCACCACAGTTTGCCGTTCCTGGCCAGTGGGAGCTGCGGGAAGTGGCAACCAGCACGTCCGAGGCCTGCGCCACTTCCCACAGCTCCTTTTGGCTGGGAACAGCGAACTGCGGCCATTGGGAGCTGCAGGCAGCTGTGCCTGCGGACTGTCTTGCGGCTCGCCAGGTTCCCCACCGCTGCATTAGAAGGTCAATCCAGATCTCTCTCTTAGGCCTGGAATTTTGGATCTTCACTACCTGTACACAAGAAGAGATTAGTTTAGGATATGTCACAGGTCCTTCCTGGGTCTCCTCCTGCCCATCAGAGCTGGAATGTAGAGAGCTGAGATCTTCTGAACAAAGACATCTCTCTTGTCTCTGACCCTACACCTCCGCTTCCTGAGCAGAGGCTAGGGATTTTACTCCTGATAGTACATTGTCTACTAGTGCACAGGGAGCTCTTGTCCACTGTGAAACTCAACTACTGGATCTGTGGTAGAAATTCTAAATCGGAACCACCCCTCGTCTATTCTTCAATTCATTTCACCTTGCAACTTCCTTTGCTTTGTGCACCAGTAGGATTTGTACTTTTCTTCCCCCTCATGCTAACACAGTGGTAATACCAGCACTCTACAGTGTAACCAGAACTTCCACTTCTGCCCCTCCCTTTGGTCTTGCCTCTGACTTGTGGGTTTTCTAGAAAACCCTTAACCTTCATAACCAACTTGAATGAGGAGGAAAATTCACATTTTATCTCTATCTGAACATGATTCAAACCTCAATCTCCTCTCCAGTCCATGAACAGTTTCTCCCTTACAGACCACAAACACCTCTTCTGAAGGGAATTCCTATCTGTTTCCAGTCTTGGTAACTAAATATCAAGGTATGACACATTAGAATCTTACCTTACCTGTGACAGGCACACTTTTCAGCAGATAAAGCACTGTGTTCCTAGTGGATTTGTCACACTGGGTCAGTTTCTGCTTATACCTTCTGCAGAACTTTATTTTCCAGAGATGGTGCACACACTTACCTGATAGGTTTTAGAGTAGCAGTCATGTTTAGTCTGTATCTGCAAAAAGACCAAGGAGTACTTGTGGCACCTTCGAGCAGGGGTGGGCAAACTATGGCCCGTGGGCCCGGCCTCTGAGCTCCTGGCTGGAGAGGCTACCCCCGGACTCTCCGGCACATTTCCCACTCCCCCGGGATCCTTAGTGCAGTCCATGCAAGCAGCGTTTTGGACGGGCGCGGTGGTGCATACCTGTGGATCAGTGTGGCAGCATGTTTGGCTCCAGCTGGGTGGCTGCTGCCAGACACGCTGCTTTGAGCGGCATGGTAAGGGGGCTGGAACCAGGGAGTTGGATAAGGGGGCAGTCAGGAGACAGGGAACCATGGGGGAGGGGTTGAATAAGCATGTGGAGGCTTGTCGGGTGGATAGGAGTTGGGGCAGTCAGGGAACAGGGAGCAGAGGGGTTGGAGTCCTGGAGGGTCATTAGGGTCAGGAGGGGGTTTTAGGAAGGGATGGTCAAGACAAGGAGTAGGGGAGGAAGAGGAGGGTTGGATGGGTCGGGAATTCTGAACGGGGCAGTCAGGGGCCCGGGGGAGTTATAGGGGATGGGGTCCTGGGGACGTGGTATGGGGATGGGGTCCCAGGAGGGGGCATCAGGGGACAAGGAGTAGGGGGTTGGAGGTTCTGAGGGGGGGCAGTTAAGGGGTAGAAAATGGGAGGAGACAGATACAGGGTGGGGGTCAGGCTGTTTGGGAAGGCACAGCCTTCCCTCCCCAGCCCTCCACACAGTTTTGCAACCCTGATGTGGCCAAAATGTTTGCCCACCCCTGCCTTGGATACTAAGAGATTTATTTGTACATAAGCTTTCGTGGGCTACAGCATCTGATGAAGTGGGCTGTAGCCCATGAAAGTTTATGCCCAAATAAATTTGTTTAGTCTCTAAGGTGCCACAAGTACTCGTTCTTTTTACACGTACCTGAGGAACTCTGTGCACATCCCAACCAGGAATCCTTTCTCTATTACTCTTCCTCTTTGGGTGCTGGGAGCTAAGTTTCTCTGCATTAAACATGCCGCCATCCTATCAGGCTGGAGCAGAGATTGGCAACATTGGCAGGCGGGACCGCAGGGTAAGTGCCCTTAGTGGGTCCTGCCGCTTTATTTACCTGCCGTTTCACCAACTGCAGCTCCCACTGGCCACGGTTCGCCGTCACAGTCCAATGGGGGTTGCAGGAAGTGGTGGCCAGCACCGTACAAAGCTGTTTGTAAGGCTACAGTAAATGACTGAACTTGGGAATGTAGCCTAGATGCCTATAACCCTGTTGGTAAAACCTAACTAAGTGCAGCTTAGTCAGGTTTTACCAAGACCAATTCCTTCATGACCACCTCAGGAGGGTGGAAGACATAAGTATCTTACAGCTGCAAGCCAGTTATCAGGTTGTCTCTCTGTGCCTTCATCTGTGATGATTGACCGAATTTATATATGGCAGAATTGCAGTGCAGTCATTCAGTGCTCCAAACTCCACTCTAGGTAAGCCCTTATCTGCAGATATACTGTTCACTAATTCCAATGGTATAAATGTAGGATTAGTGAAAAGGGGCTCACAACAAAATACTTCTGGTAATAGTTACTTTTATAGTCCTCTCTCTATTCTACGTGCTTCCCATTTCACTGTAATGTTGTCATTTGTGAAGTCGTAGCTGTTTCTCACTGATTTTTGTCTACCTCGGTCCTTCAACTGACAAGAAAGAGGCATTGGTACCTTTATACCTGGAATGAATGACAGTTCAGGTTCCTTCTTCCTGCCACTGAATATATTGGTTACCAGACAGGATAGGAGCAAAGGACTGTAACAGTTATCCATTAATTATGCTCTATTCTCACACTGGGACAAAACCCTAAAAATATGGGACTGGACAACATTCAGTAGAACGTTCTTGATGATCACTTAACTGAATGGGGTAGAAACAGGCATTCCTTCAGATGAACCCATAGGAGCCAGCAATAAAACCTGTAGCTCACAAAACAGGACAGAAAACTGTCACCATTTATTATAATTTTAAAATGTAAATCTGCCCTGGCTGAGAAGCTCCTGTTAATGTGCTTGTTTCTTCCCACCATCTAATATGCAGAAGATTTAAAGAATTAAAATATCTTTGTTCCATTGAAGAATGTTCCATGGCTATGTCTTTAAAAGTTAGTTATTAGCAGCTCTCTCAAATACTTGCTTTGTGAATTTGTATAAAATAGAAAAGAAGGTAAATCTGACTGATACCATGCACACTGCCTATCTATCTGCTGTCATTCTGAAATCAAAACAAATGTACATTGGTGGTATGGGATACCAGTCTAGTTTGAAACAAATTAATTTATTTGCATTGTATTCTTATTGGCTCAAACATCATTTTAATGTTTCTACAGCTGATAACTGAAAACTCAGTCTACTGTATTCTGAATTTTCTAAAATTAATGTTACTTGTTCTATACCACTTTCTAAAACTTCTGGCATGTCTTCTAAACTGATAAAGGGATTCTGCCCACAAAAACATTAAACAAACTAATATAAAACTTTATCTTGCAGGGTAGATATAAACTTATTGGGGAACCTTGTCTCTGCTCCACAGGGTCTACTAACTTTCATTTTCTGTGAGTGCACTGGGCAAGTTGCTCCTCTCTGTGTACAATAGTAGTATCTTGAGATGATATTCTTAGTAGCTTTTGCTTAATTGGATAGTCACTTGAAAGTCAAGCTAAAGCTAAGTCATAGGAGTATCACTTAAGGCCAATTCTTCATTGAAATTTGTTTCAGCCATTCAGCATTCATTGCATCAATTTGTGAGCCATTAGTATCTTACTGTCAGGTTGCATTTGGAATCTAAGTGTGGCTAGGTTGTACTGTTACCCAGATCTAACGTTTTCCTTTCTCCAATCTTGTCTTCAGAACCGATAACTCAAACTGAGTCAGTTGTATTAAGCAACTGTCCTAGCAGTAGCTGCCAGATTATTAGCTGCCTTTAGTGTTGTAACTTCCACTGTAATGTACATATCAACTTTATTTATGAATGTTTCCAACTGATTACTCTAGGAAGCATATCCACTTTCACACATGGATGTAATGCGTATGCAATGTATCCAATAATCAATATTTCTTTTGCTTTATTTTCAGATGCTTGCTTTAAGTAGCATAACAGTATCTCACCCATTTATGACTGGATCAGATCTTCTTGAAGCAAGCAAATTGTGCAGAATGGACTCAAAAGCAAACATTGTACATGGTAAATACTATTTTTTTTACTTTAATAATCAGTGAATATAGAACCCCTGAAGGTGCTAACGTGATGGCCCTTAAATTCTCCTGTTGCACTGGACAAACAGAGTTTAGGAAACAGTGTCCTCTTCCTCACAAGTCCCCCACCAAGGAGCTGAACTGAAGGAAACATCTCTGCCCCTTGGTAGGCATCTCACTATAGCCTGTTCCTTACTTTTGAAGCAGTGAAGTGGTTTTGGTCCTCTAGTCTCAGTGTTGGTTGATATAATAAGTAGTCCACTCCTAGTCTCTAGATACGAGTGAACTTTTACAGGTTTTTTTTTTTTGTTTTTTTGTTTTTTTTTTAAAAAATTGGGACTGTAGGTCTTGTCAAAGGTGCCGTAGTTAGGGCACAGGAGACAGAAGTTCCTTATGTACAGAAGAAAATAGTATGGACAACAGTAGTATGAGGCTTCTTGCCCTGATCATCTGCCTTTCCTCATGGCTGGAAGAGAAAGTAATGTTCTCTTTAAAAGGAACCAGAAGGTAGTTTTAAGTGGTAACCCTTGAGGCAGAGGAGCAGTTTCCTGGGATATAAGTTGCAGTCTGTTTTATCACTCGTCAAACCAGTAGGGAAGAGTGAGATGGCTTGAGGTGTAGTGCACTTAGCATACTGATGATATGTTCTGTCTCTCCCTTTCTTCAGTCTAGTAGATACCTTTCTAATGTCTGAACAAGATGAGTTTAAATGAATGAGCTGGTTGAGGCTTCATTCAAATAAAGCTGCAAGTGCTGCACTAAGGAATCAACTTGAACTATGAGTTGATTCCTGTCCCTTGGGCTGAGGAGGAAACCCCACAGCAATAGGACAGGTGTTGACCTTTTGCCACCAAAGATTTTGTTAAGTCTTTTTGAATCCTCAACTTTCTGTACATTGTGTCTCAAAATGCTTTTCTTTTGTGGGCACTGTAATAATCTATAATCCAGTGGAGGTGTCCAAGATAGGTATATCTTTAAGGAGAGATCACTGCACTAAGAACTTCTCCAACTTTAGCCACAGCAAAATGCAGCTGCCCTGTATTTCCCAAAGTTTCATAAATGGTGCACATTACAGATGTGCTTCTGGAACTGCACTGCCTTGGTTCTGATACAATTCAAGACATTGGATTATTTCTCTAAAACGCACAATAAACTTCAGATCCTAGCTCTCCAAGATAGAGAATATCAATGCTTTACCTAAGTAGAGGAATAAATTAACCTAAAAATTCCTTGATTTGGTTCAGAATACCTTGGCCACAGCTCTAGAATTCACTTGTCCCTATTGGTCTGACAATCTAGGTTTCTGTGTTTCTCAGCTTTCAGGGAGCACACTAAGGCTCATTTCTGGTTGGTTTATAGGTGAGTTCGTTCCTTTTTAATATGCTTGTCTTTTTGACAAGGAAAAATGCATGTTTATATAAATCTAAAATTAACTGTTGGCTTTGGCCTCCCTTCTGAAACTTCTATGAGATACTACTAATGGTGGTGATTCTTAGAGCAAAAACATGTTTATAAGAAGGTGAACTGGAAATATCAAATACCAATCAGAAGTTAACTTGTTTCTAAGGAGATGGGCTGAATTGAAGTAGGCCAGTAAATGTGCAAGTAGTAAGTTGAGAAATAAATGTCCCAATAGTAAAACTATTACTAAGGTAAATGTAGACACACAAGGTGGGTGAGGTAATGCCATTTATTAGACCAGCATGTTGGTGAGAGTAGCATTTGAGCTACACAGTGCTGTTCTTCGGCTCCATGGGACTCGAAAGCGTGTATCTCTGACAATGGTGCAATAAATGACATCATCTCAGCCACCTTGTGTCTCTAATATGCTGGGACTGATGTGGCCGTAACTACATTATATACACCAAGGTATCTACATTACACTATATACACCAATATAATAATTGTTTAGTGATTCATTAATGTAATTGGAAGGTAGTGATGTGATATACTTATCAAAGGAATGATTAACTTGACCATTAGACACAATTTATCTTAAGTTGATATATTAGCTTCCCTGGGGCTTTAAGATTGAAGACCTTTTGTTTGGTATCTTAAAAAGCTTTTCCTAAACTTCCTGAGCTATTAAAGCAGTACAACAGGCATCAGGGCCTGCTGATTTGTCTGTCTTTCAGAAGGATTGGAATTTAACTCCTATAACACTACTTCCTTCTGCATTTGATAGCATATAAACCTGAGGCCTTATCTACACTGCCACTTACAGCTCTGAAAGTTTCTTTGCCCAGGGGTTTGCAAAAAACCCCAAACCATGAGCAATGCAAGTTTCAGTGCTGTAAGTGGCAGTGTAGACAGTGCTGCTACTCCTCTTTTGGAGATGGTTAAAGCATTGCCATGACAGCACTTCAGTGTCAGCTGTGTACATACCCATAGTTTCACTGAGAAAGTAAGGAGAGATGTTTAAGTTTAATCTAGTCAGCTTGTAAGGCTCTTGTTCAATCCTTTATGTAGAACAGCAATTCTGAATTGTTGTTGTGCTTCTATTAATTTCAAAGTAATGCTATATTGTAAATATGCCTGTATTTTAATGTGCCTAGAACCATGCATATAAAACACATGAATGATGCTTCTAAACGTCTTTTTTTTCTCCATATAGGTTTGTCTGTGCTGGAAATCTGCCTAATTATAGCTATGAAACATTTAAATGATGTTTATGAAGGAGAACCATTTAATTTTCAAATGGTCTATAATGGTGAGATGAAAGTATAAACTTTAAAATATATAAATATCACTTTACTGTTACTCAAGTAATATTTTCCTTGATACAGAATTTCAGAAGTTCATACAACGGAAAGCACATTCCATGTACAACTTTGAGAAACCTGTTGTTATGAAGGTAAACTCTTAGTTTGTTTCCTTGTATACCTAAATATTAATCTGTACTTGGGTGTTAGTTTTTAAAAATGTATATCTGTTCCATAGTTAAAGATCTAAGGGATTTTGCTATTTAAAGTAATAAGATCAGAAAGGTCTTATAATGAAACACCCATTGTTGTGGTACTTCTGCTGCCATCTGCTGTATTGGTGTTGTATCTATCTCACTATCCATGGTTAAACAAAGGTACAATTTGGGGAAGAAGATGGGTGTTAATATCAGACTTATTGAAACAGAAGCATTACATACCTTACCAAAGTCAACTTTATTTTTCAAGAGTTCAACATTTATCAAGGAATAAGTTAGTATTGACTGCAAGGAATGTTGCCATTTATCAAGGAATAAGTTTGGTATTGACTGCATTTAGAGAGTCATTCCTTTTAGTGAATGGAAATAATTGTTTCAATTGATATTCAACTTTCTGTTCAGCCACAATATTCTGGTTCCTAGCAGACTTCTAAAGAGTTGCCTTTTGTAGCATGCAGTTTTTTGTTTTGTTTTTTGCTGCCCCCAAATTACTGATACAAGTTGCAGGACAGCTAGTATTTAGTCCTGAATCAGTAGCAGGTTTAAGTTCCAGTATCTCTCAAACCAACAAGGCTTAAGGTAGTTTAGTATCAGTAAAAAGCTAAAACTCCCTTTTTGGTCTTGAACTAAGGTGTACTGGTCTGTTAGTGAGTCTTATAGACATAAAACTAGACCTATCAGTCGCTAGCAGCAAAGGGTGGGTCCAGCCTCCAAATGAGTTAAAACTGCCATCATTTTCTCTCTGGCCTTTTGTTAGACTTGGATGAGACTTCAGCCCTTCAACTTCAGTTTCTGGGCCCCTGGTCACCTTCACAAAAATGCAGCATGGTGGATAAACTGTGCTGATTCCCTTTCACCCGCCAAATTCTCAAACTAACTCAGCCTTCAAGTGTGGCCACACCACTTTGTGCCAATGATAGACAGGTATGGTTGTGCCTGGAAAAGTGCAAGTAGCCTGAAGAGCCATCGTTACACATCGGTGGACCATAGTCCTTGTCAAAAGAAAGTTTTTATGCAAGTACAAAAATTTTCCTGTTCCATAAGGGTGCAGCATTTGACTTGAGCTGTTGGAAGGAACCCTAACATTGTGGCTTTTTTTAAAAAAACACACAACAAAAAAAAAACCTGACGAGGATTAAGTTTTTGCTTCAGGACTATACTGCTAGTCTCACTTTAAGGGAGCTTGGCTTCATAGGTTAAATATTTCTGAAATAATTCTTGTAAGTTGTGGTGAATAAGTGACTTATGTAGGATAACCTTCACAACTGATACAGCAGCAAATAGAATGTAACTACCCTAAAACAAAAGGCATCTCTACCACTCCTGTAATCTATATCCTATGAAATCTAGCTATTGCCATTCAAGTTCGAGAAATCAAACAAGTCAAAAAACGTAGAGTTCAATTGGTAAGCATAGAATCTCCTTCCGTACACTGAATTATGCAATAGATACTCCAGAAATAAAAATTTAATACAAATTATTTCTTGACTACAGTGTATCCCTTTAAACTCTCATTTATTCTTTAATATTGTAAATTATATCAATCTGGCCTGGGTTGGTTTACATCTGCAATAAACACAAATTTGAATTTTTCATTAAATTTTATAATTTAACTACTATTTATGGGCGAGAGTTCAAGATGGACCTGCCTTTTCAATTCTCCACTTCTAGCTGAGCCCTAGCAATGGACAGCTCACTATTCAATCTTACACAAGTTTGGGTTAAATTGAACAAAAATCAGTTAATTTTATAACTCTACAAATTAAGAATGATTCTTCAAACATTGCCTTAAGGCTATATATTCTGTGGGTGAGGTATTGCAAAAATGACATGCTAACTAGTAAATCACTTTTTCAAACTTGACTTTCTAGGTCTCCAAAGAAATCAAGGCAAGTTTGAACAAAATCCAGTGTGAACATTGAACTTCCTAGCATAGCTTTAGTGTATCCTGCTCAGACTTTTTGAAAAATCCCAGTTAGTGTATCAAGCCCAGAAAACAAATGCCCTGTTCTTGCAAAAACTGAGTAACAGAAATGAGCATAAGCAGCTATATTTGTCTATAGTAATTGCTACTACTTCTGTAAAATGTGTCATGTGGGCTATTTGGAATGGTGGCTGTCTGGAAAATGCTTACCTCTTACTCCACACTTGCTTGTGTATTTTTCTTTTTAGGCTTTTGAACACTTGCTACAACTAGAGTTAATAAAACCAATAGACGGACTGTCTGTGCGTGCCCAGAGAGAATACCTACTAATGAAGCTACTTTTGGACAATAATCAAATAATGGATGCTTTGCAGGTGTACCCAAACTGCCCAACAGATGTGAAACAGTGGGCAACATCCTCACTGAGTTGGTTGTGAACTTTCTGAAGCTTATTAAACCACATTAAGGTGAAATACAATAAGCTGGTTTGACTCGGTGTAATTTCAGTGGGTACTGCTTATTCACTTGCCCTTAACGTAACATTTTTTTAAAATATGGTGTACTTTTCTGAAATGTCCCATGATATTTATAATAAAGAAGAAAATGAATGAAAAGTTTACAATGCCTTGATGATTAGCTCGGAGCCTAAACGCCAGTCTCTGATTAAAACTTTCTTTCCAGTCTTCCAATTAAACACTTCTGTTCATAGCCATAGTTCAGCTGGATTTAGGTATTCTTCAGGAATCAGTTGTTCAGATGTTTGGCTACCACTAAGCAGGATTTTTGGTTAAACTATAGGAAAGAAACCTACCAGTTTTGACTTGCACATTGATCTTAATTTTTAGTTGAATAAAATTTGAAGTTAATATTCCCCCACAATATATTAAATCTGATAGTTATCAGTTCAACAGTGTGAATGATTGTACATGCTATTACTGTGATACTTGTGCTCCTGAGGGACAAATTGATGGAATTTTCCAGATATAAAATTTAAAAGGATTTTTCTGAGGGGATCAGAGGCTAGTAAGGACTAGGGTGATTTGACCTAGAGCTTTAGAAAAATGTTTTGGTGCCAGGTTATTATGCTTTCATTAAGACTGCTCCCCCCCATGCCCCCAAGCTCCACACACAGAACCATCTCACCCCACATCTAGACCCTCAGGGTGTGCCTGGCAGGCATAGAGGGTTATAGCCCCATGTTTCTAGGGTAGGCCCAGCCCTTTCATTGTTGCAGGGTCAGGTGCAGTCTCACTGCTAAGGCTATGGGGGAAGGGGACTGCAGAGGAATCCCCCCCACCTCTGTTCAGCCACTGGCCTCTGCTCCCGCATGCTGTGGTGGAATCTGTTCCTCTGCCAAATACAATTTACAAAATTCCCTCAGGAGTGTGCACACAAAGGGTCAGTAGTACATTTTTGAAAAAAGCATATTTTAAAAGAAGGGGACTGAAGACCTGTGTTTGACACACAAGGCTAGTGAAGAAAGTTAGGAGGCAACTCTGGGGTGTTTTGGGGGCAACACTCCACTACAGCAGTACTGCAAAGAGTATTGCAGTGCTGCTACAGTGGAAAGGCTTGAACCATGCAGAGAACCATGAAATCCTTTCACCATTATTTCAAAATGTTCTGCTTTGGACATTACACCTGATTCCCAGTTGAAAAAGAATCATGGAGCTGAGAGGCATGGAAATCCTGGCTGAAGGTAGCCTGCATCTTACAAAGGAAAAAAAAAGTCACAGTCCTTATCTTTTGGTTATAAACAGTGCCCATTGGTCTACTGCTGGACTGACACTGGCATTCACCTCCAAAAGCCCCAAGTGGTACATAAGACACTTACCTTTTCTGGCAGTTTTCCTCAGGTTGAGGCCGATGCACGAGTGCCATACCAGAAGTTGCTTCTCCAAACAAATCCAGTGATCAAGAGAACCAGCTGTTCTTTGGTGCTATTTTATTATTGATGGTGCCTGTCTGGGGAGAGGTTGTAAAACCCAAATTTGTGGATGGAAGGGTGCATCGAAGAATATCAAAAGCAACTGTAGTAAGGAATTACCTACTTTCTGCTGACCAAGCATCCTAGGACTAGTGCTCTTCACTTATACACAATACTTGGGTTCAGTTCTGAAACCCAGCTCTTAGCGGGGGAAAAAAATGCCCAGCAGGCTGAAGTTAACTAATGCATGGGAATGATTACCTCCTATGTCAAATGCAAGAGTCAGCCTTAGCTCCACTTCCACTTCTCCATTGTAATGTTGTAAATGTTACCAAAAAGGGGGGGAGGGAGAGAGAGAAGCAGGGGAGAAGAGGTTTTCCTTCCTTTTTAATCTTTTCAAGCTGCAAGATTACTGAAGGTGAAGTGTCAACACAAAGTGCTACCTAGATTTCTTTTTTTTCCTAGAGAAGATATGAAAAGTTGAAAAAAGGCATATGCAAGTCATACAGTAGTCACTTTTTTTATTTAACTTTGGGGTAGGGGCAGAAAGAGCATACATTTTTATTTGTACAATATTTAACAATCACTTTTATCTTGGGCTGGAGTTTTTGTTTTTGATACTTGCAGAAAAATAGCAAGTATAATCTGACAGTAGTACAACAACCTGTGCCCAAAACAGACAAATACAGAGAGTAAAGCTAAAATAATTGCTTACCAATATCTTGAGAGGTAACGAATATATGAACTGAGACTGCTTTAAAAAAAAAAAAAGTACTGCTGGTTGAATATCTGAGGTAAATGATGTTCCATCAAGGATGCTACTTGTATCATTTTGCCCATAAACCTGCATAATATAGCTTTCTGCACTTTGTACCAAGTGTTCCTAATAAAAATAAATGCATTAGAAGTTAGAGAGAAATTGGAAAAATCAGTCAAACTGGTAATCCCACTGGTTAAACTATAATCAGCAATTCTGTTGAAACCTAGTATGAACAAGAAATATTCACTCCTGGTTCTGCTTACATTTTAGCTGTAATGCCAAGACTCTTTAAAAGCTACTCTACATGAATTTTGCTCTTTCAAACAGAAGATACAAAATGGTGAATTTCAATCCTGATTTATAGTTTCAGAACGTCACCATGAATGACAGTGCTAGTTCAGGAACTCCAACAACTGAAACACAGTTTCTTCTGAAATGCTAAGGTACATGTAGTAGTAGGTATACAAAGAGTAGTCATGCATCATGTGATATAAAAATTTCCTAGTAGCTAAACACAAACTAAAAATGCAGGCCTTGGACTTCTAGTAAAGCCAAAAAATGGCTCATCCATCAGTCCTGTGGCAGTTATACAGCAATTATTTAAATAGACAGGCAAAGCCAACAAGTTGCAAGTAAGAGCCAAAAGGACTGACTTTTTCACAAGCCAAAATACAGGGTGAACCACTGGAATAGACCATACATGTACACCACCATACATGCTGTAAGTACAAAGAGGGACAATGGTCACTACTTCTGCTAGTAAGTAATGCCAGAATATTTTCACTAGCTTAGTTCTTATTCTTATCCTCATTCATAAATCTGGCTCAAGCATTTTAACTTACACATCTATATTTACTGTACTATTAAGTGGAACACACATAGGTTAAAATGCCCTGCAAAACAGAAGTCTTATGTATAAGAACAGCTCACCAAAGTTTAGTTATTTCACCAATTATAAAAACACTTTTACCATGAACATCCTTTTCAGTGTGATACTATACTATGATGTTAAAAAAAATAATCAGAAAATAGTTAGTACAATATTCACACCTGTGGGGATTTCTAGGAAAATAATCATCCCATTAAATTGCCAGGCTTTGTGATTCACCTACATCACTTGCAAACACAAAGTGCACTAGCAACACCAAAGGAGCCCCGAAACAGCATGGCCATCAGGGCCCATACCAGCAGAAGTTCAAGGATCATGCATGGAGGACCTCATACTGACATTAGTCCTTAGCTAGGTATGTCTTCTGCACTGAATCTTGAATAATTGATCCTTATGTTATCCATGCTGTTCCTTCTACTTTTGCCAGTGTTGGGGTTTAAACTTCAAAGAGCAATACAAGTTTTTCAATAAAATATGACTGGTTTTGTTCATCTCTCTTTAGCTGTGATCACTCGATGTATCTTTAAGATATCGTATCCCTGCACTGAAGGCGGAAGCAAAATAAATCCAGATCAAGAAAATGGGTGCATGAATAGTTTGTTTTATAAACAAAATGAGCAAGTTGCCCTACCAGTACCAATAACCCATTAAAGCAGGGATTCTTATGGCTACCATGAAACTCTAGAAATAAGTGACAAACAGCAAGCAGAGCAGTTTTGAGTGGTATGTTACGCTTGAACAACATTGCTATTACCCTTCTTCCCCCTCCCTGCTTAGAATATGGTGACCTAGGTCTTGTTTATAAATAATTTTATTGTTCCCAGAGATTAAGTGCATATTATATGTAAAATTGAGTGTATTCTGTGGTTTTTACAAACAACTGTTTAAAGATAACATTCACAGTGAGCTCCTGATTATGACATTAAAAAACTTCCTTAAAAATCTAATGCATGATTTGAAAAAAATGACCTGACAAAATACACAGCATAATACTGGCTATTGGTTCAGTACTTGAGTATTTTAGAAAGTTAATTTTTTTTTTTTTACTTTGATCTGTATATATGTAAAGGATCAAATAACTAGTGTAATATTAATTTTGAAAAGCAATTTGGCACCTACGGTCAATTCAGGTTGTTTATGTTACGTAGTATATAAGGCATGATCTCCTAAACCCTAAAATAATATTGGAGTCAGCTGTGAAAGCAATTTTATTTTTTTGCTAGACTGTGCTACCTGTGTTGGTATTAGTTACCTCTAAATAGTCATTGCATATTTGAAATTATAGCATAACAACTCAAGTTATCCCTGAATATTTTTAAGCAGTTACATCAGAAGTCTGTGGCTATCATTTTTAACATGACTCCAGGATGAACCTATATATCACAGACATCAAATATCACTCTGACAAGATGGCACCAAACTTAAGTGTAGAGAAGTTGCAAATCTCAAAGCAGAGAGAGTGAGGAGTTCCGGGTAATTAAGCTTCCTGAGGTGATCCTGAAACAGTGATACAGAACACACTGCATACTGTTAGTGAAACAAAACACACTATGCAGAACTTTTCACATACATAAATAGGAAAAAGCCTTCTTTAGAAACAGTAAGAATTAAGAGCTTTCCAGTGTCATAGCTCACATAAAATTAAAAAAAGTCATGCTTAAATTTTCAAATATTCCTCAGACACAGCAAACCTAAATAGTATTTAGTAAAATAAAACGTATGCACTATTTTGGGAACTGAATACGAGATAAAAGCTTTAAACTAAAACAGGAAGTTTTGTTTCAAACCCAGCACTTTTATACACAAGCTAGCACAAGAAAAGGGCTAAAAACACTGCTTTAGGAATGGCCATTTACTCTTGGCATGAAGCATAGCTTACTCTTCTTTAAATAACAGTGAAGTTGTAATACAGCATTTACAAAACATGGATCAATTTATTATTCAAATTGTTAGTGTTGTCAATCTCATAATTTAGCAGACGTGGAACTGAGGTATACCTTGTTGAGGGAGGTTAAAATAATGCTTGGAAGCCTCTTTGCTATATCCCACTTGATTACTTTTGTTTATGTACATATAACAGCAGCACACTAAACATTCACAAGCTGTGTCATATTGGCATTACAATTGTCATTTATATAAACACAACAGCAAATGCAATAAAAACAAGTTACCCTTTTTTAAAATCTGAAATGAAATGTTTGATTTAAAAAAAATAGCAGTAGTTCATTTAAGGAATTAGTCTCTTCTGACAGATATTAAGAAATCTGATGTCAGTTTTTAAAACACTTGATTAGCCCAGACAGGTCCATATTCTTCATTTGTTTAAGTTCCTTAACAACATTTTGCCACTTCTCAGGTCGATGTCCTTCAGGACGGGAATGCAGTAAAGTCTCATGTATTCATGTGTGGGGAAAAAAGTTTCCTTATTAACATTCCCAAAAAACATATCATTCCTCATTTCACACAGAAAGTAACCACCATAAGCAATCTCGTTAGCTTTAGCAGCTCCAGTTCAGAGTCCTGTTGGTCAGAACGCATAACCAGTGCAACTATCATAGACTGGATTCTTTGGGAGGAAAGTCAACATTTGTCACCATTGTGACCACTGTCACAATGTCCTCTGTTGTTATAATATTAGTCAGTCTTTGCATCTGAATAATCCGTTCTTCTACGCAACCAGCTGATAACCTGGCTTCTGCATCATGATCCCAGCATTCTTCTATTGTTTCACAGAGCATTGCCATTCCCTAAAAGAAAAAGAAATATATAAAAGTGGAGCTGGTAACAGAAATTTTCTGCCTCAGATTTTTCTTCTCTCCTCCAGAATGTTCCAGCTAAATCAGTTTAAGTGATTCAAAATGAAATTAGGCAAAATATGTTGATTTGTCCATGTTGAATAAATCTTACATCTAAGAGGTTCTAGCACCTCCATGTTTTGAAGAAGGTACTTAAATTGGGCAAGGGGGCCACACATACAGAAGAAGTTTGGTGAATTTAACTGCAAGCCTCTAACAAAGATTGTCTGCACTGATTATGCTCCATCCCCTCACAGCTACTATACGTAAAATGGATAGCACATGAACCATACTCAGAGTGACTAAGCAGGATTTTTTCTCCAATTCCTGAGCGCTGCTGTGACACCAAAACAATGCGAAGAGACTTTCTCCCATGCTCTCAAAGCTCCTGCTGGTGCAGCATGGAGAAGTAACCAACCTGAATGGAATGCAGAGGGGGTGAGGAGGGTAGGACACAGACCAGAAGGAAGGCACAAGTGTAGAAAGATGACAGAGGAAGAGAGTCTTGTAAATCACTTAAACTCTTCTCAACAATCTGAAACAGACCCTAGGGTACCTGAGCCTCAACATTTCCATGCTGTCTAGCAAACACCCATGACGTCCACTGACAAAAGTGTGTCATCCTCCTGTAGCGGCTAGAACACAGAGGGTAGCAACCTAGTATGGATACCTGTCACTCTTGGCTAAGATGCCAGGAGATCTGTGCTATGAATCATGCAAAGGATTCATATGGTTCTGCGTGATCACATTTGTTTTTTTTCCAGGAAGTTGCATGAAGAAAGCTACATTAAAAGACTGTTAAGGATGGCAAAGTCAAGAACTCAGAAGTTAGGAAATTCCATATCTATATATCTATATATAGCAACTGTGCCATCTTAAAATATAATGAGATCTAAGAAGTACTGGTCCTGTTCAAAATTTGAAAGAAATAATTCCAAGGAAAATAAGGGTAGAAGCCAAGGTATTAGTAGTCAGGCAACGGATGCATGCTTACTTTTCAAATCATCTTGGAATTAATACCCTAGCGTGCTATTCGGGAGCAGCATGCTGTGAGAGGTGCTGATTTCTAGGGGAGACCAAAAAACAGTCACAATAGTCAGAACTCTGAAGACATGCCACTTTTTCCAAAAGTAGTGGCATCACTAACATCTAGCCCAAACCCAAATGTTGGCAATTCGTTCTGCCTACTTAAATTATCCTTGAAGTTTCAGGCACTCTACCTTTCTGAGATCATTGCTGTTGTATTAAAGGCAGCTACCAAATTCCCCCTGAGAGGTAGCATCATTGAAGTAATGAGTGTTACCCAAAATTGGGCCAGCTAGTAATCTTAGGGAGGATTAATGACTCAGAGTTTGGCAGAAAGCAGCACATTTATTACATTGATATCTAAGTTCCAAAGAAGGGGCGGGAAGGAGTGCAGGTCACACTCATGCTCCCAGGACAGGCACAGCACTGGAGGTGTCAGGATCTTTCAGGGTAAGTGTACCACAGCGCAGCAATGGATGGTGTGATGAAGGTAAATCTTCCCAAGGCACGATGGGAACACAACTCAGCAAACCACTGGCCAGGCGGTCTGGGCGAACGGCCTTCTCGGGAGGTACAAGCTTGTGAGAGAGAGCGCGCACATGGCCCCTTCCCCTTTTAAGGGCCAGCTCCTGGCCTACGACTAGAGATGACTTGGCTGCATCTGGTTGGTTATACTTCACCTCAGGCAGGGTCCATGCAGTGTCCATGCATTGGGGGTGTGATCGCTGCCCCATTAGAGTCCCAGACACCTTGTCTACCTTTGGAGCTCTTCTGTCTTCTAGCTGTTTAAACAGCCCATTCATCTCACAAGCACTCCAGGAGGGAGGGGTGAGGGAAAGCCACTTCACAGATATTCAAAGGGGGAGGGGCGAAGGGAAGAAAAGTGTAACAGACATTTTGAGCACACAGGTATACATAGCATACAGATTACTGCTGCTTCTACGACGAGTGATAGGGATAAATAAGCATCTTTATATGAAAAAATATACAGATGCTCCCTGACTTATGAAAATCCGAGTTATGGAAATCCACGCCTATGGAAAAAGCTCTGTAAGCTAAAAATAGGAGTTTGGTTTTTCTCGTTGTGCACTGGTAAGAGATACATCTCTGACTTATGCAAATTCCAAGTTACGCAAGGTGGAATGGAATGCTTGCGTAAGTCGAGGAGCGTCTATAACAGAACTGCTTAGGACTAAAATTGAAGCGTCACTTCATCCATCAAGGAAGTTTAAAACTCTTATGAAGTTCTTTGGTATCCCTTTGTATGAGTGCTGCATTTAAAAATAAGGTACTATAAAGCATATTAGTATACAGTTATTAATTTTTCAATAACGCTAATATAAAAATAGTGTCTCAGAAGAAAAAATGTCCACAGATAAGAATTAAATCAAATAGAATTTCATTCAAGTTTTACAGTTAAAGCACAATAATACTTTCAGAACTTGGTTATTTTACTACTTACAGCATGTTTCTGCCAGCACTCTCTTAAAACAGGCCTCTTCTTTTTGTGCACTACAACTTCCTGCATGTCTTCAAGGGATGGATGCTGGCCAATTTCCTCTTCAAATGGCAACATGTACTCATCCACTGGTCCTATATTTACGAATAAAATACATTTTGCTTTTCAGACAGACAACTGGCACAGCACAAATTTAATAAGCGCATCAAAATACTCTACAGCCATTTACTCACTATTGCCATGAAAAACTCATATGACGCCAAAGTGGCAAAAGTAGATGCTGTCACGTGAGCAGCTTTAGAAGCAATGGATGCTAGACTATGTATCAAGAGCGTGGCCATGTTCTTAAAAAATCTCTACCATTCAACTCAAAGTTACATTAATAGTAACTTATCCCCCTCGAGCTGAAGGCAAAGGGCACCTAGATCGTAAAAAGATAGCCAGGAAAAGAGAACAGCAACAAAAGTTCACAATAAAAAAAAAAAGTGCAAAACTAGGTTGTAACGTAACCTCTATAGGCCCACCACCAAAATTCAGAGCCTACAGTACAAGCATTTTGCAGGTACACTATACTGCAAAGGGTTTCTAACGTAGACACAGCTTATATGGAATCTATTCTAATTTATCTTCTCCCCTCCCTCAATGAAACAAGGGCATTCCTACCAGTGTAACTATGTCTACCCTAGGGACTTTTGACAGCACAACTGTCAGTCAGGGATCATACCTTTTCACACACCTAACTAACATAGGCATGTCAGTGGAACTTTGCAGTATACAAATGAACTTGGCATTACACAGAATACAGGCAGCAATGCCTACAGTTAGGGTTGATCAACGCTTCCCATTTCCCTGTTTCCATTTACTTGTAAAGGTAGGAAGGAAATGGTTTTCTAGTTCTACAACAATTTTCAGGATGTCGAAAAAATTTCCTGTTCCGAATACTGACAAAATCATATTTACAATTTAAAAAAAAAAAAAAAAAAAAAAAAACACACCAAACCAAAGCAAAGCAAAAAACAAACCAAAAAACCACCAAGGTCTGAGTCTATCAAAGAGTTTTGTTTTAATAATTTTGTAATCTTCCATTCTGATTAGCTTAAATTTTGAAATAAAGTTATATTGAACCCCAAACCTGAAATTCTTTAGAAAATATCAAAAGATATTAAGAAGTTGAAACTTATTTTTAAAAATGTCTTCAAGTGAAAAATTTGTTGAAACCCACTTTTTTCCTCTTCAAAGTTTTGGTTTGGAAACATCTGCTTTGACAAAGCATTTTATCAGAAAAAAAGGCCTAAACAACTCTATAACTTTGCCAAACTTAAATAATTCAGGCTGAATTTGTCGGTATCAAATGTCTGTCTCTGGCTAAATTTTTTGATAAAAATTTCAGCAAAAATGGTTTATCCATTTCTGAGAACAAGATTAGAGAAAAATACGTTTTCCTCTGGAACAGGGTCTTGATATTTGACGTGGGGGGCAGGGAGGATAGACATGTTGTTGGAAATATACTTTCTGCTTATCTTTTGAAAAAAACAAAAACAACCACAAAAACTTATTTATCCAAATAATCAGGTTTTGAAAAAATGCAATTTACACATGCTCAGATGAGACTTAGAACTGGGTTAGTAAATTCTTTGCACGCTGTCTGTGCTGAGAATGCTGCAGCCCCTCAACTCTGACATTTGATCAGACTGCATGCAATGCAAGCTCCACGCTCCACCCAGGGTGCAGGATTTGTTCCTTGTATGTATTGAAGTAACTTCTGATGACTTAAGAAAAGATTTATTATTAACTGGATACTACTATAAACAAATGTTAGCCTGGAAAGCACCCAGGACAGAAAAAAGAAGTTTCCCTGGCTCAAAGTTCCTACACCATATGGAGGATGGACAGATGAAGGTTAGGAGAAATCCTGTTTATTCGTCAAACTTAAATTAAAGCAGCACCAATTATGACTATAATTAAGGCTGAGAAATTTTGCATGTAAGAGCAGGAATTCTCTGTTAAATAAGAAAATTACACCATATCCTCTCCAAAGTTACATCAACAAACAATGATTTTTGTGAGAATTCACAAGCAAATTAATTTAAATTCTTAAACCAATTTTAAAGATAGGGTACCAAATTTCTTAACCGATGTCAGACACTTATTTTGTTCCCTTAATATCTTAATGTAACAACACTGACTCTTCAAACTCCCCGTATAATTAAAATTTGCTGAAATCTTCTGGGTAAGTTACATCTGGAAAAAAATATTTGTTTAAATTAACATTTTTTGGTATTACTCTTCACAACTGAAAGCTCCTGCTTCAGCTTAACCTGAAGGATAATTTTCAAGGAGTTACATGAAGAACTGCCCTCTTGAAAAATAGCTGCTGTCTCTTATTGCCACTCATCTGCTCCTGAGTGCTCCCCTCTGACTTCTGACAGCATTGCGGGAATATCATCTTCCCTGCAAGAAGCTTGGCTTCATTCCTATTGTGAGTAAAACAGAGGCAGTAGCCATTTTGGGAGGGCAATTCTTCATAAGTTTCTCTGAAGAAACTTTCATGCACCACTGTACGACAAGCTTTCAAATATGAAACAAACAACAAAAGGTTGCATTTAATTCTAAATATTTTTCTTTACACAAACAACTTGCTGCCCCTTATACATTCAGATGACAAAATGGTGTAGGGGCAAGAACCAGCACAAAGCGTGCACACAGGAACAGAAGGATGCAGGAGGGAAAGTTAGAATTTGTGCACAATGGACTGTGGAAGACAAGCGGGGGGGGGGGGGGAGAAGAATGTGTGCACAAGAAAAGATAGGGAAGAGAAGTGAGGGGAAAACTGGAGGTGTTCAGCAGCTGCTTTGTGCTGGTCTGGTGATATACAGCAGTTGTAAACCCCAGCATGATCTGGCTGCAAAGGGCCATAAAATAGCCAGAGAGTAATGTGATATATTAGAAACACCACATGGGAGATTCTCTTAATTTCTTGTTTAGGGGTCATGTATGCTTTAAAAAAGAAGAAATTCAGACAAAAAATATGTTAAAATAGATTTATTAAGACTGAGCTACAGATCAGTAATTTAGGGTAATATATATTACAGGGATGTTGCATGTATCCTACAAAATCAACCATCAACCAGGGAAATTCAGAGCTTAAAAGACAATGAAAGACATACACACAACTCCACCTCCCCCCACCCCAAAAAATCTTTGCAATCATTGCAAAGATTCAAAGCTTTAAGTACTGCGTTATCAACTATGTATTTTTATAAATTAAACATTTTGCTTACCATCCGACGCAGTACATCGGGATGCTAGTTCCCACAGGACTAATCCCATGGCATACATATCTATTCTCAGAAACGCATCCCTTTGGAAGTTTATCGCACCTTCTAATACCTCAGGAGCCATATACCTTCGTGTACCAACCTTTTAAAAGACATCAAGCATAAGGTGTTACTGCACTAAATTGTTTATTTCAAGATGAGCAAAGAGACAGATTGACCTTACTATACAATTCTCTCCTCCCCGCCATTAAAAAAAAAAAAAAGTTATAGTCACTGCCTTTACTTTGGACTCAATCCAGCAAGGTAAGCAAAGAGCTCCTCATTTGTGCAATAAGCTTGGCCTACAGACGCAACCAAGTACGTGACCGCCATAAACACCTTCCAAACTACAAATTTAAATATAAGCATTGTTAGTAATTATTTCATTTTTACGTAAATCAATTTACCTGTCCATGTGTGTCACCTGCAGACTTTCCAGCCTCAAACTTTAAAGCTAGTCCAAAATCAGCAATACAAGCTGTAAGGTTGTTTTTCAACAGCACATTCTTGCTTTTAATGTCCCTTCAAATTAATGGGAGAAAAAAACGAAAAAATTACCCAAATAATAAGACGTCTAAAATGTCTAAGAATAGAAGTATTAATACAACAAAACAAAGGATCTTGCAGATAGACCATACTTACGTTTTCAAATTTTTGCGCAAGAGTATATTTAAACAACATAAAAGGGATGACAACAAAAGCTAAGAGACAGAATGCTAAGCGTGGCTGTCCATCCTTAAAATCATGCTGTTTCATTTAAAATCACTATTGTCAATTCACTCCAGGTGTCTGGCTGATAAGCTCTGAGTGTGTGGACAAGACCTATTTGAAGTTGGGAAGGAATTTTCGCCCTCAAGGTCAGATTGACAGAGACCCTGAGTTTTTGTTTTGGGGTTTGTTTGTTTTTTGGCCTTTCTCCGGAACATGGGGCATAGATCACCACTGGCTAGTTTGAAGTAGAGTAAATGGTGGATTTTCTAACATGAGCCCTTCAAATCATGATCTGAGGACTTTAGTAATTCAGTCTGAGGTTAGGGGTCTAGAACAGAAGTGGGTGGGTGAGGTTCTGTGGCCTGTGATGTGCAGGTGGTCAGACCAGATGAGTCTATAAATCAAAGAGGGGATTTCTCATTGCACCAACTATAGAAGAACAAGGGTAAAAAAAATGGTTGGAATGTGCTATCCAGGCTTCATCATTAATATGGGATTCATCATCTGGAGAATATCTAACAAGGCGTGAGGCCACCATGTTCCAAAATATGGAATAATTTTTAGCTTTAGCTGCTGCTCCAAAATTGTTCCATAACGATCTTGGATATTATTGATTTTTATTACATAATAAACTTTAATATCTTCTTCTGGCAGCTACTAAACTCTGAAGTAAATTAGGAGAGGGATCTTAACTGTATGTGCAACAGCAGACTTCCTTCATGCAGTCCACATCAAACCAAAGTGTGCTTAACTTTGGTTTTAACTATCCCAGAAATGCTTTCAAAGTTTACTTGTTTTGAGAAAAGTGGCTGTAAGGACTTGACCACAATTTGTACGATTCACAAATTTGAGAAGAATTCTCAGACTTAATAATTATGTCTCTGAAAAATCTAATGTCAATCCTCCAATCTCCTAGATAATCAGTCATCAATGGCTCGAATCCATTTTAGTCTTTTACAGCCACACAGTTCCAAAGGGAGTAATTAAGGCATCATCATCCATCAGAAATAAACTCTCCCCCCAAAAAGGGCAAATCATTCATAATTAGAGATAGGTTAGCAGTCACTCTCTGGGGAAGAAAATTTACAGAAATCCCTAAAGAAGGACCAATTAATTATAGGGATAATCAATACTACTAGCACCATTTGATGAAATATAGGCAAAACTGTCCACCTCTATCTGCCACACCTTTTTCCATATACAGGTATCGGATTAAATTTGTGAAACAAAGCCTTAATTTTTGACCAGCAATGTTAACCACCTGACCTCTAGAGTTGAGATGGAAGTTCAAAAATCTCCTCAGTGTTTTCTTCCCGATACTGACTTTGTTGGAGGACATATTTGAGCATTAAAATCCAAAATTAGATAAAACTATATTAATTTGCTCATCCAGGCACTCCCACAATTACTCTAATAAGACAAGGAGAAGGAGAGGAAAATAATATTTAATACTAACATTTGGAGATCAGGAAAAAAACAAAATACAGCCTGAAGACCCTAATAATTTGATTCCAAAGGAAAAATCCCCAGGATTTCAGACATAAGGAAACTAAGTTGCAAGTACTCCAGCAATATGACCCCTTGTTGACAATCATTTTCCTCCTTGAGGAAAGGATTCAAACCCAAGGAAGATTATGATTTCAGACTCACTAACTATGGGTGCAGGGAAAGAAATTGGACAATCCAGTCAGACATAAGAAACAGATCCAACAGCCTGATAATAAGAATTTGATTCATCTCCAAATACTACTATATTCTAAAAAGTAACATATGTGGGAGATTTTGAATGTAAAGGAAGTCTATCTCAAGGATCCAACGAAAAATAAGTAGAATTATAAAGCTCATGGGTCTAGAAAAGACTGAGGGGTTAAACTTAGGTGACCCAGTTAAATAAATGGTACAGAAAGCTCTAGAAAGTAGTGAGGAAAAGTTTACGTAAATCCTGAGATATAGTCTCACAAGATAAATAAGAACCAGACTCTCCTAGTAGATCTGAAGAATTATACCTTATATTTTTGAGAATATCCTATAGAGCAAGAATCTCGCAAGAGTGTTTTCTACTCTAGAGTAGAAGACACCTCAGAGCTTTAGCTCCTTCCTCAAATTCCAAATTCTAGAAGCTATGAGCTAATAAAAAAAATTCTACCTCCTACCTCTTGCACATTTCAAAAATAAAGGTGCCTTATACACTTAACCGAGTTAGATAGTAAATACCAAATGAACCTTATCAACTTATAACTGATATATATCAATATCTGTAAGGGACTCTCTGCCTGAATAGTATCCCCCTGAAAAAACTACAAACCAACACGGGGCTCATTTATGTAGACTAGCAGAGGGCCAAATTTTTGCCATTTTCCCCGATACTAACATATCTGGAGGATTTCTAAGCAATGGGAAATTATTCTTGCAAGTATTTAAATCAAGCAACAGGATTTCTGAAACCTCAGAGATCTTGTGTATGGTAAGGCAAGATGATGATGGCAAGAAGAAGGTGTCAATTTCTCTTACTTGAGCCTTACCTCACCAATAAAGCTCTGTATATTCCTATCATCAGTATGAGAAAAATCATCTATAACTTAGATTCTTCCTTCTGCAGGTCTGAATTAGCAGTGAGGGGCATCCAGCTTGCCTGTTAAACCAATCCTCTCATAATCCACCAAATTTATCATTCCAAGAACTCTTAATACTCACTAATGCCTACATAAGAAGTTTCAACAAAGAAAACCAATGGGTATTGTGAATAATTAAAATAAAGATGGTCATAATCCATCAAGTCTGATGATACAGGTTCACAGATATAACTCCTGCTATTTACAAGTTCTAAATTTGTAAGAGCCTTATCTATAAGATCGATCCTTAGTCAGTAAGATACTTCCAGGGTTTTCCTTCCCTCAGAATTCAAAAAGTGTCAAGAGAATCAGAACTTGAGAGCCACACCCCAGACAGAAAGTAGGGGAGTTTGCTTCTCAGAGAAGAACTCAGTTAATTTAGACTGCAATAGATGAGGATACATAGGACAACTGGAGGGGAGGAGAGAAGGAGAGCAGACCATCTCCCAGGGGAATGTCTACATGCTTTTAAATCTCCCATATTGGGGGAACTGTGGAATAGAGCTCACAGGCTTTAGGGCCATTTTGTTTATCCTAAAAGAGCAGAAGAGCTCCTTCCCAGCTTATTCACCACCAAGTAATCACTATAGTGATACTGCAACTCCCTATAGAGGGGAAAGGTGAACCCCTCTTCAAAATAATCCATACTTTTATCTTAAAAGTTCTATTCAAGTGCCACAAACTCCTACCAGGGAGGAATTGATTCCACATCAAATCAGGCCTCAGTCCAACTTGGATGATATGACCGTCTTCAGATTGTAACAAGTGGCAGATGGAGTAAACCAAGTCTCCAGATGCAATATGGCCATATAGAGGAAATTGCTGCTTACTCACTCAGCAGCACAGAATCCCAGAAGCACCCAGCACTACTCCCCATCCAGGTGGCCTAGACCTTTCAGACACCGCTCTCCTTGAGCCCCAATTGGCAGCTCTCTTCTTCTCTTTAGAACTGAACTCAATGGTAACCACCTGTTCTCTCATTGTACCACTTCCAAAGAAGTTTCAGGTTAAATAATCAGAACTTATTGTAGCTGAAAAATCTGATGATCCAGACAGAACGCACACCCGCTTACTATCCATACTTTCATCAATTCTATACGGTTAGCAGTAAAACTTTGCCAGAAAGTAAACCAACATGATTTGAAGATTCTTAGAAAGCAGATCTGTTGGACAGAGTGATACTACTTTTCTGACAAAGGATCAATTACTTTAAAAGGACAAGCACAGTGGTACTTTGATCCAGGTTCAATTTTTAGTTATGGGTTTTTACTACCTGGGTCAACTTCAGCTAGGAGCACTGCAGCAATAGCTCTGAATTCTGTACCAGGAGAGTATCTTTCACTGATACAAGGGGTTACAATTCAGCAATCAGTTCTAAAGTAAGAGACCCATTTAGTCTTTCCAGTTTGGAAGGACAGCAATGGGACACAGAACTGATGACCAGCTCCTAAGAACATGGAGGAACTCCAAGGGTGAAATTTAAATGAGTAAATATTTACATTTCTTCTATCAAAGTGCCTATTAAAAATCAAATTTATGAAAGGTACTACCTATTTTGTTTGAAGGGTAAAAGTACATTTTGGGTTGTGTAAACATGTAATCAGGTTATTTTAAGAACACTTCATAATATAGCTACAGGTACTTATTACACCATGTTGATTAGCTGAATAGGGTCCTTAGTTATTTAAAATATGCAAAAATAGAAAATATAATACCACTACCAACCATGATCACCAGAACACATCCTGTAAATCAGCTTATCATCTGGTTAGGTAAAGATACTTCTATTATCAGAACTTTTCCAGGCAAATGATTTTCTGAAAATTAAGAGCAAAAATGACCTTTGAAGCTGAAAATTCTCATGCTTGCTCTCAGTTTAGAAGTGATGATTTCTGTGTGGATGTGGGAGCAGAATAAGGAGATTTTTTTCTCCTGTAATTAAAATCAATTATAACACTATTAGTGTTAAAAAAAAAATTGGGCACACTAAACGCAAATGTATGTTGTGCAAGGAGGTAGTAAAATACCCCCCTTTGTCCTCTTCAAGTATCCTACTTATTTTCTAGGACTATTTGATTTCCAGAAACTGTAATGCAGATCTCTTCCCCTCCTCAAAATTCAGCCTCCTTTTCTTTACCTCTCTCTTTTTCAATGCTGCCATCACAGTCCTGGAACTTAATTTATCTCTTCAAAATGGGAGCTGTTTAAAACTGTATATTCCTTTTTGAAAAGTAAAAAAAAAAAAATAATAAAAAAAGCACTCAGGCTGTTGAAGATAATAATTGTTAGGATATTTGCTCCAAGCAAACATAACCCCCAGCTTCTGAAAGGCTTCTGAACACCATAGGCTGTAGTTTCAGCATGTCCTTGCAGGAACCTAAATTGCTTTTGGCATCTTAAAAAGGCTAAACTTTTTAATAAAAGAAAATCACAACTTCAAAGCAGCACATCCACTGAAGATAAAAGGGGAAATAAATAGTCTGAAGGGATAAGGTTATTTGTAACTTATCAAATTCCCACAAAGTTTTGAAGATACAAGTGTTTACATGCTAGTTTTATTTTTCCATTCCTCTTTGGGACCGTCAGCTTGTGATGAAGGGGCTTGTGTGTTCTAATGATTCTCAGTGCTAACCTGTCGGGAACTTCATATTCCTGGTAAGGTCTCCCAAGGTGACCAGGTCTGAGAGTAGATCCCAGACAAAGCATGGTCCATTCCGTCAAGTTCTCAATGGCGAATCAGGTGGAAGAAGGGCCTTGGATCTCAATGGCCATGAAAGTGGATGAAGGCTTCAGCAAGTGGAGATCTCCAGTCATCTGACCTTCCTATATCACACTGGGCCCCAAAACCTCCAACATGTAATGATCACGTAGGCACACCAGCTTCCCCACATTAAAGGAAATCACGCTCAGGCTTCAAACACAGGAAATAACATATTTCCAACCTTCCAAGCCCTGCGGTGACGGAGACAGGATTAGTCAATATGGCAGTGCCTAGCCATGAATCTGCATGTAGGTGGCGATAGTTAGATGGTCATCTAGCAGCTGGACTGAGACAGGTGTAATTTGGCAGCTACTATTGCAACTGAGCAGTCATCTTTACAATCCCCTCTGCTCATCCCCTTAGCAAGAGAGCTAGAAAAGGTGCACTAAACCTAGGCTGTCTCATACGCTCCTGGCTGGATTATTGCATCCACTAGGATCACTGGCCTGCAGTCAAAGCTTTAAAAATGACTTTTGTTACTTTGAATATTCGCATCCTAATGGATAGCAAAGTGACTTTTGTTACTTTGAATATTCACATTCTAATGGATAGCAAAGATAACATACAGCCAGCAAGAAAAACTGCTATTGTCGCCAGGGAACTTGCAAGATACAATATCAACATCACTGCCCTGAATGAGATAAGGTGCCCAGATGAAGGTCGCCAAAGAAGAAGGTGGTGCCTACACTTTTTTCTGGAAAAGATAATCTGCAGTGGACAGTCACATTTATGGTGTTGATTTTGCAATCAGGAATAAGTTTGTCAGTCAGCTTACAGAATTTCCTGTAGGAATCAATGAACCTCTTATGACTTCGTCTTGAGCTCAGCAACTGCCAGTCTGCTGCTGTCGTCATCAGTGCATATGCCCCAATTCCTGAGTCTATCGAGAATATCAAGGAACAATTCTATACAGATCTTGACAAAGTCTTGACCAACATTTCCAAGGAAAAGGAGATCTTTCTCCCTGAAGATTTTAATGCCAGAGTCGGGCGGGATTCAGATCTCTGGAATGGCATCATCAGAAAAGGTGTAGGAAAGGCTAACTCCAACAGCATCCTCCTCCTGAGCAAATGCATACAATGCGGTATAATCATCAGGAACACCCTCTTTAGACAGAGTGAGAAGTATAAGACCACCTGGAGACACCCTCGCTCCATGCATGACTATGTTATTGTTAGAGCTCGAGATCGGAAGGGATGGCCACATGCCCATGCATGTAACTGATGGCTGTTGGACAGGCCATCACCTTGTCAGATCAATCATGAATATCCAGATTGCCTCAAGGCATCGTGAGGAGACAAATCAGTACCAAAGAAATTCTACATCAAGTCCCTTGAAGATATAGTGACTCAGGCGAAACTTCAGCAATGTTTCCAAAAGAAGTTTGCAACTATGCCTATAGCTGATGATCATGAAAATCTCAGGAAGGGATTAAAGAGCGCCATTCTCTCAGCATGTGCCAAGTCTATTGGCTCTGTCACCTGCCATCATCAGGATTGGTTTGAGGAGAAGGATGCTGAGATTCATGGCCTGCTTGACCAGAAAAGAAAAGCTCATTGCATGTGGCAAAACGACTTATCACACCAGCAGAAAAAAAAGTCATAAGCAACTCAAAGCTGAAGCCCAAAGGAAAATCTGTGGCATCAAAAATAAGCAAGATAAGGCCAAAGAGATTGAGCTTTACGTTAATAAAGCTGACATGAGGAGTTTCTTTCAGGCAATAAGGGCCATTTATGGCCTATAATCACATGGAGCCACACCACTCCAAGCCCAAGATGGGTTTTAATTTTAATGATAGCAAAGCCATCAAAGCCAGATGGAAGGAGCATTCTGAGTTACTCCTGAACCGTGAGTCAACCGTTTCCAACGCCAATATCGAATCTATAGCTCAAAAATATGAAAGAATCTCTTGCTGGTCCCCACCATCCTCAAAGAAGTAACACGAGCCATTATGCAAACTAACAACAACAAGGCAGCAGAGCCAGATGGCGTATCAGCTGAAGTCTACAAATTTGGAGGTGAAGAAGTGGTAGTGAAGCTCCACAAACTTTCTCTTCATATCTAGTATAATGAGAAAATTGCAGAAGACTTGAGAAACTATAACATGGTTACAATCTTTAAGAAAGAAGATAAGTCGAAGTGTGGAAACTATCAAGGCATTGGCTTGCTATCTACAGCAGGGAAAATTCTTGCCCATGTCCTCTTAAATCAACTACTTCCCTTTGCTGAGGAAATATTGCTGGAATCTCAGTGTGGTTTTAGACCATCCCAGGGACAATAAAAATTGCACGCCAAATCCAGGAAAAATCTCAGTAGCAAAACCATGACCTGTACATGGCTTTCATTGATTTGACAAAGGCCTTTGATTCTGTCAACAGCAAAGCTCTGTTTATGGTGCTAGCCAAAATTTATTAAAGTCCTAAGGCTTCTCTATGATCAGATGACTGCCAGAGTTTTCTGTAATGGCCTTGAGACAGAACCTTTAGTCATCAAAACTGGGGTTAAGCAAGGATGCGTTGTTGCTCCAACCCTGTTTTCCATTTATTTAGCAGTCATTCTGGTCCTCGTTAAAGATCACTTCCCTAGTGGAGCTGACAATCAGTACAGAATGGATGGGCGGCTCTTTAATCTTCAAGACAGAATTACAGAATCATACAATATTAAGTTTGGAAGAGACCTCAGGAGGTCATCTAGTCCAATCCCCAGCTCAAAGCAGGACCAACACCAACTAAATCATCCCAGTCAAGGCTTTGTCAAGCCTGCCCTTAAAAACATCTCCACTCAAAGTCTTCAGTGTCTCCATTACTGACCTTCAGTATGCTGATGACTGTCATCCTCACGCATGCTGAGAATGACCTTCAGTCCACACTGGATTTCTTGCATAAGCTTACCAAAGCTTAAGACTTTAGTCTTCTCAGTGTTGAGTGAAAGTGTTCTATCAACCTTCTTCAGGCCATGCACATGACCCACCACAAATCATCATCAAGGGTCAGACTTTGGAGACAGTTGAGCTCTTCTGCTACTACTTTGGTAGCCAACTTTCTCAAAATGCAAAAACAGACAGTGAGATATATCACAGGATCCAGTGCGCAAGTTCTTCCTTTGGGAAATTGCTCCGACAAGTTTTCATGGACTGTGACCTACAGTAGAAAACCAAGATCCAGGTCTAAAAGACAATTCCTACACTCCTCTATAGATGCGAAACCTGGTGACCTATTAACAGCATCTCAAGAGTTTGGAGAGGTAACACCAACGATGCCTGTGGAAGATCCTTCACATCAAGTAGCATCACCACCACACTAACACCAGCACCTGCACTGAAGCCAATGTCACAAGCACTGAAGCAATGATCCTCATGCACCAACTTCACTAGGCAGAACACTGTATATGGATGCCAAACTCTCGCCTCCAAAATAAGTCCCCTACTCTCAGATCACCCATGGTGGCCAGAGGAAACACTACAAAGGCACAAAATGCATCTTAAGAAAAAACTGATGTGCACATCACAAGCTGGGAAGAACAAGCCACCAACTGACCCCAATGGCACCATATCCTCCACCAGGCAGTGGCGTGATTCAAGGAGAAGCGCCTTGGCCTCAAAGCTGAAAGGAGAGAGATGAGGAAGAAAAAAAGAATTAAGTTTCTCCCAGCAGGCTGCTAACCTGCCACAAAATCTCTGTACCCACTGCAGACTGATTTGTGGTTCCAGGATTTGAACTCCTGAGTCATCTCAGGACCCATATGTAAATCCTTGGTAAAGACCATCCTTGAATCGAGGGATCACCAGTCATCATTTTTCCATTCTCCTTTAGTTAAATAATTAGGTCTGACAAACGAAAAGAGAACGCCACATACTACAATCTTATAGGACCACTAAAGATTAGAATGTACAAGTTTCACAAGTTAGACATGGACTAACTGGCCATAAAAGCAGCACAAATGTGTCCTGCTTGTATACTGAACTGACTCAGTACTTTTATTAAATTAAAATTGATCAAAATAAAGTGTTTAGATAATACATAGCATCTTTATACATTTGATGCATGTACCAATTTTGAAAATTCTTATTTACTCAGAAGAAACTTCTTAAGACAGTGCTTCCCCAAAGCGTGGAGCACGCCAACTAGGAAAAGACTAGTTGAGGGGAGCACTAATATCTCATTTGCTCTCCAGTGTGGTGGGTTTTTAAATACATTTATTTTAAATTCAGTCTTAGGTTGCAAGGAATATCATCAAAATGTGAAGATAACACAGATATAGAATCATCGATCTGCCAGAATGTCTGAGACAATAGCTCTGAGGTGTGAACTGCCCTTTTAAGTTGATGCTAATTCAGGTGCCCTATTAATATTTTAAATAGCAACACTCATCTATTTCACTGCTAAAAGCATGAGAGAAAGAGGAGGACATACATGATGAAGACCTACAGCAATGTTTCCCAAAGTGGATGGCAAAGCAGAAAATGTATGAATTAAAGTGTGTAGCTCTTTCGTACCATCATGCAGTGAGATAGGATTGGTTTATTTCCTGAAGCAAGGTGTCACTTTCAAGAGTTTGGGAAACACTGGTTTAAGACATTACTCATGTCAATATATACATAGTAACTACACTGGGAGTATGTCATACAAATGGTTTAAGAAACCACTTTAGCTTCATAACATGCATGCAAAATTTGTCTTCATCATCTTCTCCCTCACACCAGTCACATATTCACACTATTTTTAAAAGTGAGCAAGTTTCCAGACCAACTCCCCCCTTCCCTGCATCCCACTCTCACCAACTCCCTATCCCCTCAAAACTCCCAATTTTCTGAAGGTGAAGAGTACATTTCACTAACTTCAGGGTAAAAACCCTTACAAGCTAGGAAATCCACACCTAGGATAATCCTCCAGTGACTGCAAACATTTGAAAAAAAAAATTGAAATTCACAGAATATTCATTCCATAGACATCAGGCCCAGATGCTGCAAAGTCTTATGCACATGCTTAACTTCACACACATTGAGTAGTCCCACTAACACAAATAAAATTAAGTGGCTGTACCAACTTTAGCCTTATTATCTCTATTACTGTAGTTCCCAAGATCCCCAGTCATGGACCAGGACACCAACTGTTACTGTCACACTCCACAAAAAGCCTACTTTCCAAATTCCTGATTAAATAGAGTAATAGCTGCAGTCATTCCAATTGCTAAATAGGAACCTGATCCTTTGAGGTGCTTATTACTTTCTAGAAGGTGTTCCAATCAGATCACAGTTCTATAATATCAGAGAATCTACAGCTCATACTTGGAGCTAGCGTGTACACAACGGAGATTTTAAAGCAGTGGGGATGCATATTTTCAGCAGTCCTCCTACAATTAGTGTTTAAAATTTAAGTAATGAACTATGCGCTCAAGATTTAAAAAAATAAAAAAATCCTTATGATCCCAAAATACATCTTACAAAGCAGGCATTAAAAGGAATAAAGAGGAAAAATAAAGGTTAATTGATATCACTAAGGACATATAGTTAAGGTTTTGGGGTGCTTTGTGAAATTCTGTACTTTCAGATTTTTAGGTTTAAGTCATATCTTAATTCTATTCTAACCTCAAGCATAGGGATCTGAGTATCTTTAAGTTACTGCTTTGTACTCTTATCTTCACTTTAAGTTTTTTGTCCGAGTATAATTATAAAGCAAACCTACAGAAATACAGTAACACTTATGTTTGCTTTCAGAACTGAAGGAAAGTGGATTAACTAGAAATAGAGGCATGTTGACTCTACTCTTTGACAGTTACAAGGAGTTTCCCAATTGCTTCCTAACCCAATTAAGCATTTAAGCACTTACCTAACCTTAAGCAGGAGAACAGACCCACTGAAGTCAAATTTGATTCCAGACAAGTTCAGGGCTCAGAACTCAGGTGGTAGTTTAAGGCTCTGACCCTCACACAAGTCCATGATAACACTCACATTAGACATCAGTGCTATGGAACAACGCTTAACTACTTTTGAGTTCCAGGTATATGCATAACCTCAAGTATAGGAAACTGAGTAGACACTATAATAAATGCAAAGTAGAATTGACTATGTACTGAAATACTTGCATTAAATATTTATTTTCAGAGTAGATATAGTGTAGACATCTGGTCATGGAGATATACTTTATAAGCAGCTTACCGGTTATCTCACATTGAGAGTAGTTGTGTTATTGTCAGTAGTAATTCACTTTACATTTTATAATCACAGAATTCTTTAAATCAGACACATTAACCTGTAGTTTAAACAGCTGCATTTCAAAATTATAAAAATATTTTAAAAAAGTTATCTAGAACAGATTTTTCTTGAAAGTGCAAAGTTGCAATGCTGTTTTACTTCTTATTAATCTGATTTTAAATGTTTATTTTAGCTACTATAAAGTATTTCATAGCCATATTGTTCTTATACCGTTACACAAGATAAAGCTAGAGCTTAATATGCAACATAATAGGCAATATCTGAAATATAGCATACCTATGGGATATAGCAGGTTTATGTCCATCTTTCAGACCTGGTATATCCTCATGAAGGTAAGCCAAACCTCTAGCCATAGTTTCGGCAATATGACACAGCTCATTCCAAGAAACCACATTTGCCTTGAGAAAGTCAGTTAACGAACCCTGTACAGCGGAGGGAAAAACAAGTAAGGTAAATCTTAGTATTTCCCTTAAGGAGAGATTTTTTTTTTTTTTAATGATAAAGTGTAGCTAGAACACAAAGAATCACATCTGTTTAATAAACCTATATACATAGCGTGCATGATTACATATACAGTAGAACCTAAGAGTTACAAACTGACCAGTCAACCACATACCTCATTTTGAGCCGAAAGTACGTAATAAGGCAGCAGCAGAGAACAAAACAAAAAACCCAACACAAAAACACACAGTATTGTGTTAAACAAACTACTAAAAATTAAGGGAAAAAGTCTTAAAAAAGTTTTGACAAAGGTAAGAAAACTGTTTCTGTGCTTGTTTCTTTTAAATTAAGATGGTTAAAAGCAGCATTTTTCTTCTTCATAGTAAAGTTTCAAAGTTGTATTAAGTCAATGTTCAGTTGTATAAATTTTTGAAATAACCATACTGTTTTCTTCAGAGTTAAGAACAACCTCATTCCCTAGGTGTTTAACTTTGAGGTTCTACTGTATAATATGTTAGCATTTAGAAAAAAAGGTATAATTTCCAATCCAATTGGTCATCTCAACACAAATTCTTACAGGAAATATCTTAAGTTCATACAATAACTAAACAATTTAATAAAATTAAAGATGTGAAAATGTCTTCGTCAATGACCCTCATTTATTAGAAGATTAAATAAATGGGAGTCAAATGTGCAAATTTTTAAACTAAAAAAACACCAGGGATGAAGAAAGACAATTTATGATAGATATTAAGAAACTATTCTGTAAAAGAACAGTCAAAGCAAAAAATATAAATATTACAAGTTAAACACACTGCTGGAGATAAATGCTGGAATTTCTTTGCTTTCAAAACAGGGTGATTCGATTTTCTGGGCCCAAAGTCAAGAGTTCTGTGGATCCACCTCCAAGCATCATGTTGAATTATGTATATACTTTCTCACAAGCATTACATTGATATTCAGAGCCTTTTTTAAAGTGAAAGGATCTAGGAGAGATCATTTCTTTACCTTTTCTCATATTATGGACTACAATCTTGTCAATTATAAACGAGTAAAAAATATTTTCAGATACTACACTACTACTCTTGAATCCCCTATGCCAGCATTTTGGTTTTAAATATCACTTTTTAAAAGCCACACACGTGCCTGTGTCTCACTTGCTGCTGTGAGTAAAGCCAACACAAAAAGGGGAAAATTGGAACCACTACTCAAGGAAAAAAAACGGATTTACCAATCTTTCATAATTCTTGCTTTTTGAGGTGTGTTATTCATGTCCATTCCATTCTAGGTGTGCGCATGCTCATGTGCACTGTCAGATTTTTGCCTTAACAGTATCCGTAGGGTTGGCTATGACACTCTCTTGAGTGCTGGACTTACGCATCGACATATTAGGTGCCACCGACTCTATGCCCTCTCAGTTCCTTCTTGCCAGCAACTCCAGACAGGAAGGCAGGTATGAAACGTAGGTAATTTTTTTCTTTTGAGTGCTTGCTCATGTCAATTCCATTCTAGGTGATTCACAAGCAGTATTCATGGAGGTGGGCTCAGAGTTCATGGTCGTGTGCCTTGTAATACTGCTCTGCCAAAGCTAGAGTAGTCTCGAGCTTGTTAAGTAAGTGCATAATGAGACATGAATGTGTGGACAGATGACCAAGTAGCTGCTCTTGGATTGGCACCTGTGCTCTAGTCGAGTGTGCCATCAGGATTGCTGGTGGAAGCACTTTCATCAGCTCATAGCAGTAGTGGATACGGGCCGTGATCCAGGATGAAATCCTCTCATCTGGCACTAGGCAACTTTTTATCCTGTCTGCCACCACAATGAACAGCTGCAATGACTTGCAAAACGGCTTTGTCCTCTCGATGTAGAAGGCCAACGCCTTCCTGACATCCAGGGCATGCAACCTGCATTCTTCTTCTGATTTATAAGGCTTCGGGAAGATGATATGTAAGTATGTGTCATGGTTGGTATGAAACTGGGAAGCTACCATGGGCAGAAACACTGGGTATGGGCACAGCTGGACCGTAACCTTGTAGAATACTTTATAGGGCAGTTCTGATCTGATCTCAGATACCTTGCGAGCAGATGTTTTGGTAACCAGGAACCAAACCTTCCAGGAGAGGAGAGCAGAAAGCCAGAAGGTTGGAGGTAGGCCCCATGAGCTGTGACAGCATGAGATTCAAGTCCTAGGAAAGGACAGGATCCCAGACTGAGGGTAAAAATGCTCCAGACCTTTCAAAACTAGGACTGTCATGTCACGAGCGAAGACCGAACTGCCCTGGAACAGAGAGTTGAAGGCCAAAAGAGCAGCCAGGTGGATCCTGATTGATGACAGGGACAATCCTTGGAATTTGAGGTGCAGAAGACAATCCAGGATCACCTGCAGCAAGGCCCACTCAGCCCAGATGTCGTTGCAAGGTCCAGCACCATGAACCTTTTCCACTTAGCCAGGTAAGCTACTCCGGTAGAGGGTTTTCCGCTACCCAACAAGACTTGTTCAACCCAGGCCAAGCATTCCAGTTGTTCTGCATTCAGCCATGCAGTAGCCATGCTGTGAAGCGCAACGCTGCCAGGTTTGGGTGAAGACGACTATCGTGGCTCTGGGATAGTAAGCCAGCTGGAGAGGTAGCTGCAGAGGGGCGGCTACTGAAATGTCCAGCAGCATGCCGAATCAGTGTTGTCAAGGCCATGCAAGAGCTATTAGGATAATTTTTGCCCATTCCTGTTTGATCCACAGAGTCCGCGTCAGGATCAATAGCACTGGTGGGGAAAGCATACATCAGATCCTGACCATGGGAGCAGAAAGGCATCTGACAGGGAGCCCCTGTCCCTAGAACACATGGCATTTCCTGTTCTGATGGGACACAAGCAAGTCCACATGCGATGGGTGGGTGTCCCCCATCTCTAAGGGGTCATACTGACTGCCTCTGGATGGAGCCACAACTCGTAGCGAGACAAGAAGATCCTGTTCAGGTGATCTGCTAACATGTTTCTTGTCCCAGGCAGATGCACAGCTACCAGGTGAATGGCATGACATACACTAAAGTCCCAAAGATGGAGAGCTTCTTGGCAAAGGACCAACGACATAGCTCCAACTCCCCGTTGATGTAATACATTGCAGCAGTATTGTCCATCAGGACCTGATGCACCTTGCCCTTCAGATGGGGCAAGAAAGTCTGGCAGGCTAGGTGAACCACTTTGAGCTCCCTGACAGTTAATATGAAGGGTCAGATTGTCCTGCAACCATTGGCCTTGCATGCTGCTTTAGCCCAGGTAGGCTCCCCAGCCCAGATCCAAAGCATCTGAGACCAGGATCAGCGGCAGAGATGGAAATACAAAGGAAATTCCCACCAACACCAACCCGGGGTTTAACCACCACTCCAGGGACGACCCGAAGTGATCCAGCACCTTGACTACTCGGTCTAGATCTTGCCTATTGGGGATGTAGACTGACACCAGCCACCACTGCAGTGGACCACATATGTGCATGCAGCCATGTGGCCTAACAACTGCAGGGAGGTGTGAACAGTGGCGAGTGGATGATTCTTCACATGGAGTTCAGGTCCAACATGGCCTGAAAGTGCACCTTCAGAAGGAAGGCTCAAGCTCGTACGGAATCAAGAACCACCCCAATAAACTCTATTCATTGGACCAGCCTTAAGGTGGATTTTTTTCTCATTTATCAACAGGCCCAGAACGCAGCAAGTGGAATGCACCAGATCAAGGCTCCTCTGCACTTGATCCCAAGACCGGCTTTTGCTGAGCCAATCGTCGAGATATGGGAAGACCTGCACCTCAGGTAAGCGACGACTGGCACCATACATTTTATGAACACTCTGGGGGCCAATGAGAGGCCAAAGGGCAGCACCTTGAATTGAAAATGGTATCCACCCACTGTGAAACATATGACCTTGGAATATGGAAATAGGCATCCTTTAAGTTGAGGGGGGGCGAACCAGTCAACTTCTTGAGAGGCTTATTGAAGTGTCACAAGTCCAGAATGGGTCTGTGAGCCTTCTTTTGCTCCTGGGATTAGAAAGTAGCAGAAGAACCACCCTTTTCCTTTCATGTCCCAAGGGACCTCCTCCACTGCCCCCAAGTGCAGGAAGTTCTCGACCTCCTGAACTAGAAATTGCCCATGAGAAGAGTCTCTGAAGAGGGACGGGAAAGGGGTGATCTGGGGGGAAGGAGGGAGGCATGGTCAAGAATTTCAGGATGCAGCCCTGAGATACTTTCTCTAGCACCCAGCAGTCCAAGGTGATCTGCAACTAGGCAGAATGGTAGGTACAAAGACGGTTGAGGAAAAAACGAGATGGATCCATAGAGTTGACTCAGGAGTCACTCTTGAGCACACGTTCAAAATGAGCGATTATGGCCCCCGGGATGCTTTGCCAGACTGGCTGCATGGGTGAGTGGGCAGAGGAAGGGCAGCAACGACTGAAGATTGTGTCTCTATCCCTTGCAGACTTGTCAAGGCTGCCAAGACCATGGCGGCCATAACTGTTTACTTGCCAATTGTGGCATACGCAGACCAAGTGAGCGAAGGGTGGCCTGAAGTGTCCTTGAGGCTATGCAGCCTTGCATCAGTCTGCCCCACAAAGAGACCATCGAACAGGAGATCTTGAATTAAGGCCTGCATTTCCTGAGACAGGCCAGCAGTTTGAAGCCAGGAGCTGCATCTCATGACACCACAGATTACATGAGGAGGGCCCTCAAATGGATGTTGTGCTCTTTCTAGGTCCTGGGTCGAAAGTTTTTACAAAATGTGATGCTTGTCCCTCATAAGCACTTCAGGCAGCTGCTTTTGGGGTCACTAACAGACATAGGTCTGTTAGAGCAGGGCTTAAAACCCAGAGACTGGGGCATACGTGCCTGGGGCAAAGCCTCCGTTGGACTTTAACTTCTAACTACGCTACTTAACCACTACTCAAAACACTAGCTACAGTAACTCCTCACTTAACACCGTTTCAGTTAATGTTGTTTTGTTGCTGATCAATTAGAGAACATGCTTTTAAAGTTTGGCAATGCTCCCTTATAACGCTGGTTGGCAGCTGCCTGCTTTGTTCACTGCTTGCAAAAAGCACAGGCTGTTGCAGCTAGCGGGTGGGGACTTGGAACCAGGGTGGACTGGCAACCCCACTAAGTTCCCTGTGCATTCAGCTGTTCTTCCCCCCACTCTGCACTGCTCCTGCCCTCTGCCTTGGAGCTGCTCCCAAGAGCCTTCTGCTTGCTGGGAGTGGAGGGGGAGGGGGAGGGGAAGAGAAAGGGAGGAAGAGAGGTGCTAATGTCAGAGTATTCCCCCGCTCCCGACTCCTTTACCCTATCTCCACACAGCAGGGGTGGAAAGAGACAATAGGGCTCAGGAAGAAGGGAGCTTGCTGGCAGCTGCTGTCTCAACTTGCTGATCTACTTAAAAAGGTCAGAATACTTACAGGGGCAACGTGCGTCTCTCTCTCTCACACACAGTGAGTGAGTCTTCCTCTGCCATGTTGTCTCCGCCCCCTCCATTTTGTGCTGCCTTGTAGTGCGAGGCTACATTAACAACTAGCTGACCCTTGAGAGCTGAGCTGAGTGCTAGTTCATCATTTAGCAGTAAGGCATTCCCTGAGAAATATCCCACCCTCTGACTCCACCAGCAAAAAAATATTTCCCTGGAAGCTCCCCTTCTCCCAACCCCATCCCCATCTACATTAATTCTTATGAGGAAATTGGATTCGCTTAACAGTGTTTCACTTAAAGTAGCATTTTTCAGGAACATAACTACAACATAAAGTACAAGGCCCTAAGACTCGAAGACCGTAACAATGAAACCGCTAGCCCTTGCCAAGGAAGGAAAAGGTGCTCCAACTAACCAGTAATAGTTAATAGTATTAATAACTAATAACTCCAACTAATAGTAAGAAGGAACTGAGAGGGCGTTGGGCCAGTGGTGTTTCAGTATACCGATGCATGAGTGTGGCAGTCAAGAGGGTGCCACAGCCAACCCTATGCATACCACTATGGCAAAAATCTGAACCACACATATGGGTATGTGCACACCTAGAATGGAATCGACATGAGCAATCACTTAAAGAAGAACTGAATTGCTAACAAACCAAATGCTGACAAATGTACAAAAAACGACAGGTGGCGGGGGAGGGAAGAAATGGATTTCTCTCTGTTCTTCAATGAGAGTAATCTTGGTTAAGAGATAATTGCAGTAGGTTACACATAAATAATTAAATAGACCATATTTTTTTAGAAAGGAAAACATTTATCTGTTGGTTTAGTTTGACACAACATGCATAAAATAAATTTAATAGGGAGGTATCAAAAATGTGAGGTGGCGGTGTTCTTTAAAGCTTTACAGTAACCAAAGCAAAAACTAGAATCAAAAACTACATTTAACCTGAAGAATGTAATTGTTAGGACTGAAGTGTGATCTCTCTCAAACTATAAATACTGATTTTCATTTACATTATGTAGAATCTTTATATATTGAATAATTATTTTTACAAAACTGACACAGGAAATAACCTTCCTAACTTTATGTAGTTCATAGCAAAGCACTTGATTTTCCCTTACCTGTTTATGCTATTACATCACTTTTAATTTTACAAGTCCTAATATTAAAAGTGTCTGAAAATATTTTTATTCTACTATAAGAAATTTAAGTTATATCACAAAAGCTAGATGGGGCAGTAGTCACAATAGTGCTCTTATTTTGTTATATAGACACTGATATTTCTTATTGCAGGGAGCTTTCCATACTGAAAACCATTCAAATTTGTGATAAAAATGTCATATACGAGACTCTATTCAATTAATGGGAATTGGTTAAAAGTTTTGTGAAGGCCCACCTCATTAGAAAGGCCCACCATCAAAGTGAAACACCGAGAAAATTATATTTTTGTGTTGTTTTAGAATACTACTTCCTCCACTGGCGAGGATCGATGCCAGTGACTTTTCCAGCTTCTCTACTAGGAGAGAACCTGTTTTGGTTTGGTTTTTTGAGCGGGGAAGGGGGTAAGAGGAGAATAATGATCTCTGAAGATAGAAAAACAGGAGAGGGCTTGGTGGGTAAGTGAAAAACTTTCAATTTTTTTTTTTTTTTAAATTGTCTGGAATTCCAAATTACACAGCCTTCCTTTCTTTAGGCTTGTTCATAGGCTATAGGATTTTAATAAAATTACGATGAAACTGAATAGATAAAATTATCATTAGTTGTCAAAACTGACCATACCTTTTCATGAAATGCTGTAATTAACCACAGATCTACATCAATGCTGGTGCCTCGTTTCTCTGCACCAATGAATTGTAAGATATTTTCATGCTTCATTCCAGGCAAGCTGTAAATTTCATACTCATTTTGCCATGACTGTTTGTCCTTAATCAAGCACAGATATTCAGTTAGTACACTTACTATATTCTGATGAAAAAAAATCTTCTACAAGTCACAAGTTTGCTGCTATAATTCACTGTGAAAAGTTAACTGACTTTCTATAACAAATTAAAACCTGTTTTGACCTGGTATAAATTTGAAACAATGGAAAGAAAGGCACATTCCAAAACATTAAAATAATCTATCCAGTCTGTCAATATTAAATTACAAGTGTCATTTAAAATTTAAATTTAAAAGTAATTTAAAATCTGCACTGCATATTTATGCATTACATATTTTGGGTAAAAAACAAAAATGCATAAAATTTAAGTTACAGGGAAACTGTATTTGGTAGTTTCCAATAGAAATTTGTTTACTGCAATAGTACTGTGAAGCTGGTACCAACGTGAACACTACCCATTGGAATAAGACAAAAGCTAGAGGTCAGGTCTGGGGCACTATCAGCTGAGTGAAGGATTTGCACATTGCCCACCAGATATAACGCTTGGCTCTTGATAATGCTAGCAATATTAACCACACTGATGGTAAAGATCATTGCTCAAAAATTATGTTCAATAGAAGTTTTAATAAAATTATTATATAATTTTAAAGCATGGGAACAGGTTTTCCCTTCATTAAACTGAGTTAAAGTTTTAGGTGTAATAGAATTTATTTTGGAGTGAGAAATTCCTAAGATGATCTCTACAGATGCTGATTGAAACACAAGTCAACATGGATATACCCATTAGAAAATATAAGTACAACTCAACCCTCCTTAACTGATAAAGTACATTTTTAAGTACTGTAACACTCAGATTAATGTAATTCAATGGGCTTTATGAGCCTTCCAGCGAGACTGCACTTCTAACAATTTAACAGGACCCCCCAGAGCCACAGGGCTAAATACCATCAACATTTCCAGAACTGCAGTATACTTTGCTTAATGGAGACATGCCTAATTGGAACAGTCACTTTACTGGAATCTCTTTCAGAATAAGAACTGCCATTCATTAGGACCACCACTTAATTTAGACAGCATTAGCAAAAATTCTCCTTAGTAGGGACACATTTTTTCAGTACCTAACAACAAAATACTACTTAAACCAGTCAGAGCATAGACAGAAGGTGCAATGGGATTAGTAAACTGCTTAAAATTATTCATATGCTTAAGAGTTTACAGCACCAGAACCTGTCTTTTGACTTTAACTTTTAATTCCATTTCCCCAATGCTCAATTAGAGCAGATATTTCGCATTTAATTATAACTTATTTTTAGTTCAATTAAAAGATGTGTCATTATCTGCCTTGTTCACTTTTCAACTGCAAACATTATCTGTATTCTATACAGAAAAGTTTGCTTTGTATATTGATATTTTAAAATTACCATAAGACAATAAGAATATTACATACCTGGACTGGGAATATTTTGACAGCAACATACTCATTTAGTAACTGAGCTTTCCATACACAACCAAATCTTCCCCTAGCTTTGATCTCTAACAATTGCAGAGGCTTCAGACCCATCAAGGGTGAAGGTGGTGGTGGGCCAGGGTCCTGAAAACAGATAAAAGCATATAATTGAAATCTAGCTATTCTTATGAGATCTAAGACAACCGTATTAGGAACAAAAAGACAATTAACGCTGAAAAATATTTGGTGGCAAATCCTGCTGAAAACAACACAGTCTTTAACCCTTCTTTACAGGAAGGAAACAGGACTCCGTCAGACACACAGAGAATTAATACAGAAATAGAAACCTAACATATTTCTATTAAGACTAGGTCTACACTACCCGCCGGATCGGCAGCCAGCAATCAATCCAGCAGGGGGCGATTTATAGCATATAGTCTAGAGGCGCAGGCAGAGTCGATAGGGAGCGGCAGCAGTCAATTCACCGCAGTGAAGATGCTGCGGTATGTAGATTTAAGTATGTCGACTTCAGCTACGTGAATAACGTAGCTGGAGTTGCGTAACTTAGATCGATACCCCGCCTCTCCGCAGTGTAGGCCAAGGCTTGGTCTTCTGAAATATGAAGGCAGAGAGGCACTAAAGAGAATGAAAATCAAGCTTTAATTATGATAGAATTTCAGGTATTTTTACAATAGCAGAGCAGAGAACATTGTGCGTGTGCATATTTCTGTCACTAACTAGACGATGACTGAAGATTCAGCTTGCCTGCTCACTGTGTTCTACTCAACCTACCCATAAAGCAGACCTACGTTCAACTACCATTCCATTTCTCTCTCTCTTGAAATTACCAAAAAGCATTGCAGAATGTAATATTTAGAGCAGGCCTGCACAACTTGCGGCCCGCACAGGCTCACCATGCAGCCCGCGGGGGGTGAGTAATGGGGTTGGGGGAAGCGGATGAGGCGGGGCGAGGATGGGGCTTTTCGGCCAGCAGCTGGTTTTTCTGCAGTAATATGACCCTTGCTGCTTTCTGAGTTGTGCAAGCCTGGTTTAGAGAACAGGCAGTGTCTCATGTCACTCAATAGTATTTTCTCCAACTGAAGGAGTAGTGCCGGTGAGCTCCAAAGGGAATATAAAACTAATCCTTTTCAAACAGACTAGAAGTTGAGTGGACTACAGGAAGGCAAGAGTACAAGTGTCTGAGGGTTTCTATGCAACCGGCAGATTACTCAGAACAGCTTCCCTTTCTGGGAAACATTAAAGTTACTGTAAATAATGAAAGCTCTTATATATTATATAGAATTAATATATATGTATATGTAGCTTTCACAACTGAAATAGCACATTTTCAATATTTTTGGTAATGGCAAGCGCTTTGGGCATTTTTCTTTTTTCTTTCCAATATACTCTGTTTAGGTAAGACCTACTTGTGTTTGCACAAGCATATCAGAATTTTCCACTCACTGATCTAACAGAAAATTTAACTCTTCAGGCAGAGGCCAGTTTTCTGGAGTCAAATGTTGAGAGTTATTCTTGACTGTACACATACACCATTCACTTGTAAAGCTGGTGTCTGATACAACAGATCATTAATTCTAGTCCCCCTCTACTGATCATATAGATAAGATTCACATTGATATAGAGAAGGAGTTTTAGTTTATTTTTACATCTCTTCGTAATGCACACATTTTAACTTCCCTAATGGATATTACTGCACTGTTTACGAAGGAGGGGGAAAGCAAGATAGGAAACTGATATGCTATTTTTACATAACAAACAAGTGGTCTCCCGCACTTCCATATTTGAACACTAGAATGAAGGGTGGTATAGAATACCCTTAGACACACATTAGAACTACAACTGTTCAGAAAATATGAGTCTTTAAATCTGCTTCAGTATTGTGAAAGCAAAATACAAGTGTTCTTGCTCCCATTTTAATTAGAAGAAAATTATAGAGGAACAGATTTCAGTTAGCTAAAGTTGTTGTTCACATAATGCCACTTAAATACTTTACCAGGTCCTAGTTTAAACATGCTAAAAGAATAACTCTCTAATTACCAATTTCTTCCCAATAACTACCACCAGAGGATTACTAAAGAAAATACTTTTGAAGTTAATTTAATTAATTTGCTTTGTGTTTACTGCAATAACTTGATATTCATTAACTAGATTAAAACAATATTTGCAATTAATCACAGTTTGAATCACACTTTTAAACAGAATACCAATTTAAATTATAAATATTTTTGGATGTTTTTCTACATTTTCAAATGTATCAATTTCAATTACAGAGATTCAAAGTTACATGCTCTCTTTATATTATTTTTCATTATCTTTTTCCAGTGCAAATATTTGTGAACAAAAGAAATAGTATTTTTCAACTGACCTCACACAAGCACGGTCGCATCTCTAACATGAAAGTGCAACTTACAAATGTTTGTTTTTACATAACTGCACTCAGAAACAAAATATAAAAAACTTTAGAGTCTACAAGCCTACTCAGTCCTAATTCTAGTTCAGCCAATCACTAAGACAAATACATCTGTTTACATTTGCAGGAGATAATGCTGCCCAGTACTTCTCTGAGGTGAACTGAAAAATATTTTTTTTAATCTCTTTTACAGTTGATTTTTGTTGCTATAAAAATATAAAGTAAGCACTGTACACTTTGTATTCTATGTTGTAATTGAAATACATATATTGAAAATGTCAAAATATTAAAAATATTTATAATAAATTTAAATTGGTATTGTTTAACAGTGCGATTAAAAGCGCAATTAATCGTGAGTACTTGATTAATCACAAGATTTAAAAGTGATTTTTTAAACAACATTTGAGCGTCCTAATAAATAGTAAGGGTAAAATTTTCATAAACCCCTAATTCCCATTTTCTAAAGCACTTAAAATCATGTAAATGTTACCGTTCATGTAAGAATCTGAACCTTTAAAGAAACATGGGAGTGAGGGATGCTTAAAACAAAAAACTAAGTTAAGATACTTAAACAATGCTGATTAGAGAAATAAAGCTGGTAAATACAAAAAGAGAGCACCAAGATTAGGTGGTGTTATTTTCTATGTGACATTCAAAATGAAAAAATAAATTCACTGAACACAGCGAAGTATAATTTCACTCCTATAATGGCTTTCATACAGTTTCAAATTCCTTTACAAAACACCTTTGAACGGGTTATCTGGATTTTGCTGAAATTATTTGCAAATCTAAATCTTCACATCAATTAGGAGTATCACAAGTGTTCAGAACACCCAGTAGTTCCCACAGATGCCTAAATATGGACTTACAAGTTTAACTTTAGGCACTCATTTTTGAAGTCTTGGCCCTAATTAGTTGCCCAAATTAACAAAGCAGTTCTGTGAGAAAGTGAGCAATAGCACACAGATCTAGCTATCTTTGTTTAGACATTACAACAAGGTTACTCTCCCAAATCTAGGAGTATCTAAGACTTTCTGAATTCTCTACCATACAGCAAGTGTATGTTCAAAACTTCCCATTTATTAAGAGTGATTAAAAACAATTTCACTGCAATACTTGGCTTCCTAGCCACTAAATGCTACATACTTCTTAAAAACTCCAGAAAATACACAGATAGGAGAATGCATTCTCCGTACTGTTGGTGATATTTATATCACAGTATACAGAGCATATTTCTTCCATGACAACAACTAAACTAAACCTCTAATTAGATGTTTTCTTGGCTTCACAGTGGAACACATACTTTTTTTTTTTTCCAGAATATTATTGTGGGTTTTTTTCAGTTGAAATGTTTTATTGCAATTTAGAATTTTATCTGGGTATTAAAAAACAAATAATTTGAAAATAAATAATTTTCAACCAAAAAATCCAAAACACTCCTTTCTGAAAAGTTTAAAATGGAAAACTCAATTTCATTTTTCCAAAGCAAAATTTAAACAAAATCTACATTTCTATGAAGTGTTTCACTTTTTGAAAAATCATTTTTTTCCAATAGACAAATGTTCTATTGGAAGAGTCCTAACTAATTCCAGTTTTTCCAAACCATTTAGGTGCCACATGCATAATTATTTCTAAATCATCTTTCCAAAAGATCTTTGTATCTTTAAGGGCTGACTGGCTAACCTAGTCAGTAGAAGAAAAGTCGAGGAACTGACTAGGAGGCAGAAAGCTCCTGCATTTAAGCTCTACTTTTCCCATAAGTCATAAAGCTAATAAAAGTGAATAGCACAGTTGAAGTTGACGCATCTTAGGTCGACTTATCTTTATGTCCTCACTGTGGCGAGTCAACCGCTGCCACTGCCCCATTGACTCCACTTCCGCCTCTTGCAGCGGTGGAATACTGGAGTTAATGGGGAGAGCACTTGGGGAAATTCATTTAGTGGGTCGCAATAAAATATATTCCCAGTAAATTAGGCAGGCAGTGTAGACGTACTCCTAGCAAGCAGCAACACTAGAGAAGTAAACAGACAGAGGATTGGTGGGACAACACCCCTGGCTGGAGTACCAGTATTGAAAGATATAGCTTGTATAAGTCTGGGAGAAAAGGAGGAATATTGTGCTGTACATCAAGAATGTTTACACTTGTGACAAGGTCCAAGAGGAAGAGAACAGCAGAACCAATGAGAGTCACTGGGTGAGGATAAAAAGGGAAAAGAATAGTAGGGATCTTATGGTGTGTGTGGGGGGGTGTCTATTAAGAGGAAGTAGAGAAGGCTTTCTACAACCAGGTAACAAGATTAGCTAACACATATTAATGTGGGATTTTAACCTTCCTGATATCCTTTGGAAGACTATTAGAACAAAAACACAGTATGTCCTGCAAGTTCCTAATATGCAGAGGGGACAACTCTCTGAATCAGAATATTGAGGAAACAAGTACAGGGTCATCCATTTTGGATCTTGTACTGACCAACAGGAATAAATTATTTGCAAAAATGAAGGTGGCTGGGAATTTATGAGTTGTGGGCTTTTATTTATAGAACAAAAAAGGTTTTGTTATTAAGTTTTTATATAGGGCTTTTATCCAAAGCGCTTTACAACAGTTAGCTAACTGTACAAACAACATTTGGAAAGATCTTTACTGCCAAGACCCTCAGCAATTTTCAAGTGGTCCATGAAGAAAAAAAAAAAAGTTTGAGAACCACTGGTCTACACTACAGAGTTACGTCAGTGCCTACACTAGTATGCTGCTTTGGCTGAAGTAAGTGGCCTGCTACACCAACATAACTCCACCCCCAAAAGAGGCATAACTTGGTGTAGTTAGGGCAACACAGTGCTCAAGTAGATGCTGCATTACTTACTTCAGCTATTGGCTATAATTCTGTCCATTACCTGGAGTCGAGCCATTTAATTGACAAGAATGTCAATTTCATAGCTGGTGGGCTCCAGTGCTGTGAAATTAAGTCTGCACTGGGCTTACAGCTGGGGCTGTCACCCGGATCCAGGTGGGGGGGGAGGGGCTCCAGCTGTCAGCCCCACGTGGCTGTCCATGCTCCCACAATACTCCACTTCAGCATGTGCAAGCAATACTGTTGAAACTGTTCTCCACCAGTAGAAGGAATGTAGCATAGACACCAATAGCCGACTGAATTACTGCAGTGGCCATAGGTAGACGTAAATTAAATGGACCTAATTTTGTAGTGTAGACAAGCCAGCCCTTCTTACAAAAACAAAAAACAAAAAACGCAACCAGATGACTCATCATGTTATGCTAGAGAACAAAGGGGAAGAGATGCAGATTAAGATTAGGTGAAGAACACAGGGAGGCACTTCTTACTAATTTGAATGAATTGAATACAGCAGAACCTGATGCTATTCACCGCAGGTGCTGAAGTAATCAGCTGAAGAAATCTTGGAACCTCTGGCAGGAATATTTGCAAACTCATGGATAGATAACAGGAGAGGAGGACTGGAGAAGGGCTAACATAGTACCATCTTCTGAAAGGGGGAAAAGGAGGAGCAGGGGATTTGTGGTGTATCACAACCCCAACGTCAGTTCACAACGTGAAGTAAAAATAGACACAAATAAAGTTTTAGGTTGCATTAACAGAGGCATAACATGCAAGTTACAGGAGATGATAGTTCCGCTCTACTCGGTGCTTGTTAGCCTCAGCTGCAGTACTGTGTTCAATTTTGGTCATCAATTTATAGAAAGGATGTAGACAAACTGGAAAGGATCAGGAGAACAACAAAGATGATCAAAGGGATGGAATGAACATCATATGAGCAAAGGCTGAAAGAACTGGCTTAATGTTTAGTTTGGAAAAGATGAGATGGGGGGGAAGGGGAAGAAGACATAGGATCACAAACTTCAAATACTTGAAGATCGCCAAAAAAAGATGAACAGTTTTTTTCTCTTACCATAGACGACAAGACAAGAGGCAATGGGTTCAAACACTATAGCAGATTTAGATTAAATCCCAGGAAAAACTTTGTAACTTTAAGAACAGTAGGACAATGGAACAGACTGTCTAGGGAGGTAGCAGATGCTCTTTCACTGGAGGTTTTCAAAAGGATGTTGGATAGCCATCTGTCTTGGATGGCTTAGACACAACAAATCCTGCATCTTGGCAAAGGTACAATAAAGATTAGCAAGTATCTGTAAATGCTGAAGAAACATTATATGCATAGTAAGTAAATGCTGAAGAAACATTATATGCATGGTAAGTAGTAATAAGCTTCCTATTTTAGTTTTTTTTGAACCTGAAGAGTTTCATTTGAAGCTGATCAGTGGTGTGAGTAGAAGGAAATCTCTACCAACTTTTTACAAAATTTAAAATTTTCAGGAAAGCTATTTAAAACAGCAAAAAGCAATGTGCCATTTTTTCTAAATCATGTTTCAATGAACTTGTACTATGAATTAGCAAGACCACTTAAAAGGAGAGTGAAGTTCAGTATCTACAACAATTTAGAACTTGGTTCTCTGACGACTGCCAACAAGGAACTGCCAACTGTCGATTAAGTTTCATGTGCAGATATTTTAAAGTGATTTGTTTATTTAATATAAGCCTTTGAAATCTCAAATGCCGAATTCAAACCAGTGACCTAAAAAGCAAAAGGTGGTATATTCCATTATCAATCTCCACAGACATTCAACACTATTGCATAAGAAATTCTAGTAATTTTAAGGAAACAAGTTTACATTTTGACCCAGCATGCTTATGAGCACTAATACAAAATATTGCAAATAATTTATATCAAAGCAACAAGAAATAAAACATCTTACATGACCACAAAGTTCCACAAACACGAAAAACATCAATACAGCTTACCTCAATCATTATATGAAAGGCGTGCTTGTAAAAAAAACAAAAAAACAGGCAAAGGCAGTTACTAATTATATCAAGAATAAGGTGACAAGCATCTTGTATGAAAAGTGACAGATGGTTAGTTTGTATAAAACACTGTTACAAAGAATATCTAAGGGGATATCAATTTTTGCTTGGATAATTAACTGATTTAGAATAATAAATCAGTCACAGATAATGTCATGTTAGTAAACAGGTAAAAGAATAATTATAATACAGGATGTTAGTAGAAATGACCTTATGATTAAAACACAGAATTGCTCTTTTACAGTATCTGAAGAATCAGTTTGACAAAAAATGATTTTTCTAAAGATTTTATAAACAGTAATGAAACAGAAAACTTACAGAACATACATGGGACATATAGTCCACTATCCACTTTTTTCATATGCTACTCTTATTTCACAACTCTTACACATCTGTTCAACAGCTCATTATTCCACATATTTACACAGTATTATGTTAATAAGTCTATTTGCCACTTCTCAATTTGAAAGATTTATGTTACTAGAAAAACATTCACATTCCTGCTAGCACTTATTTTCTACTCTGGTCACAAGAGTACACCAGATGGCAGTGTTGCATTTTCAAAAATTAAGAAGCTATATTGTAACTAAAAACCACGTGAATGAAATGAAAACCTCTCTCTAATAGCACATCATATGGTAGATCTGTACTACTAATTTAGAAGATTTGGACACGTACTTCTGGGGGTACAATTTAATAACTGATCCTAGAAATGAAATATTTGACATGTAACACTTTTGAAAATACTTACAGGTTCTTTCAACAAGTCCAAATAATTATTTATGGATTTTTCACTGAAAAGCTTTGTAAAAAAGGAGGAACAGAGAACTCAATTACTGGAATTTAGAAAATGGTTCATATTAATGTTGATTGGCCAGTTTAATCCCCCAACACACACACCTTCTTGATCCAAATGGCATGTCACTTGCAGTTAACTACTACACTCATTAAGCATTAATTTTGAAACTCTTAACTTACACAGCGGCTTTTTTTTTTGTCTTAAATGACTTGGTTCTTAATTAGTCCTTATATCTAGATATCAGCATCATCAATCATATCATCAGATAGGCGAGTGCTATTGCACAAAATTCAAACACTCAGGGTACTCATTCTTAATGGCAAACTATCCCTATGCACCACCCTGTGTCCATCTATCTTCTGAGATTATACACATTGCAAGGCCAAGGACCATGTCTTCCACTGTGCTTGGAAACTGCCTGGCACACGCTGAGTCTATGTAACAAACTAGATGAAGTATTTCTTGAAGGCTATATTAGCCGGAGTCAGACTTATGAATCCTGCAGTAGGACTTACTGCTACTGAAAGGATGACTAAGTTTCAACTGATTTCCTGATGATCCCTTTGCTAAGAAAAAAAAAAGGAACAATGGAAACAAGAAAGGAGACCACCCAAAGTCTGGGGACTTCCTTCCCGGACCAGATCATCACCATAGCAAGTTGAAATGCCCACTGTAATCCTGGGAGACCCCGCCTATACCTAAACATTGTTGCTTATAAAACTATATACGGGGCAACTTGACAGCAGCAAGGAGCCATTCAACAACAGGCTGAGCAAGTGCAAAATGACAGTTGAATGTGCTTTTAGCCATTTTAAGGCCTGCTGGCTCTGCATATATGGGAGGCTGGACCTGGCTGCTGACAATATTCCTGTTCTTATATTTGCTTGCTGTACACTCCATAATATTTGTGAAGGGATGAGTGAAAGGGTATGGCTACACTTGCAGATGTAGAGTGCTTCAAGTTAAACCAGCCTTCGGAGAGCACACTAGGGAAAGCATTCCAGTCTGTCTACACAGAGCTGAAAGTGCACTGGCATGGCCACATTTCCAGCACTTGCAGCTGCATGGGAAGTGGTCCATTATGGGCAGCTAGCCCAGCATTTAAGTGGCTGCAACGTGCTTTTCAAATGTGGGGAGGAGAGGTGGAGTGGGTTTTTAGGGTGCTGAGTGTGTCAGCATGCTGTCTTGTAAGTTCAGACCCTCTCTCTCTCCCCAACTCCTCTCTCACTCACTCAAAGCAAACATTAGCTGTTTGTTTTTTTTCTCAGACCAGATAAGCAGCCAGCACACTTATGCCTCCCAGAGTTCACAACAGAGGCCATGGTTACACTTAAAGTTTTATAGCGCTTTTGGTTATACCTGCCTTCAGATACAGGTCCAGGGAAAGTGCTCCAATATATCCACACACACAGCTACAACTGCACTGGCGTGGCCACATTTGTGGCACTTGCAGCAGCACAGGGAGTGGTGCATTATGGGCAGCTATCCCAGCATTCAGCTGGCCGCAACATGCTTTTCAAACAAGGGGGGTGGGGTGGGGCATGTTGTGTGTATGCGGAGGGAGAGAGCGAGTGGATTTTTGGAGTGCTGAGAGTATTTCAGCGAACTGTCTTTAAAATGCAAAGCCTACTAATCTTCTGCTTCTCACTTGCTCACTCAGTAAACATTTGCATTGTTGATTTGCTGAGTTACAGATAAGCTCTGAAAATGTACTTCCGTATTCCTCCTGCGGAGTTCAAAACAAAGGGAAGAGTGGTCAATTGCCTTAAATAGCTTAGGGGGCGTTTCCAGAGATCACTGAAAGTGCAGTATTGTTACTATCCGTTTACACTGGAGCTAAAGCGTATCATCCAATATGCAACAGCTGTTAATCCTCTGGGAAGGGAGGATTACCAGGAGCGGTACGACTGCGGACTTATAGCGCTCTATGTGCCTCGCCAGTCTGGACGGGTAGTAAGTTATAGCGCTCCTGGCGGCTTTATAGCACTATAAAGTGCCAGTGTAACCAAGGCCAGAGAGGCCACTTCAGTTAAGGGGATTATGAGGCATTTCTGGAGATCAATTAGAGCGTAGTAACGTTACTTCTCATTTACGCTGGAGCTGCAGAGTCTCACCCAATATGCATCAGCCGTTAATCCTCTTAGGGAGGTGGAGTACCAGGAGTGCTCCAGCCAGGGAGTTAGAGCGCTATATGTGCCTTGCCAGTGTGGACAAGAAGTAAGGTAGAGCGCTCTGAGAGGCTTTATTGCAGTATAAAGTGCAAGTGCGGCCAAGCCCAAAGCTTCACTCAGTGCTGGACCGCTGATGCTCAGTGCCTGGAGGCTGAATTTAAACAGCCAGAGACCAGGGCTATTAGATTGGCAGTAATTTAAAGCTGAAAGCCACTAACATTTGCTGCTATGCTCAGGAGTGCAGTGATTGTAATGCTATGAGGTGATTATGATTGGTGCAGATGATGCACTGTGAAGGTTTAAGAAAACTGCCCGTTGCTTTGCAGGGCTCTGTTTGCTTTCAATTAATAGAATAAAGATTTTTTTAGAATTGTTGGTTTGAAAACAAACAGCAACCAGAGGAGAGACACAAACAAAACATACATTGGCACTAAGGGAGATGGAGGAAGGGAGAGTCCCAGGATGGATAAAGATTTGTGTATGTCCAGGTATCACATCTAATCTTCTCCTCTGGAGTACAGTGCAGCAGGTGCTCTACTTCAGCAGGGCTACACTGAAGAGGGACAGGTGGTGAGTGAAGTGGGTACTGGGAGTCCACGGTGCTGGACTATGATGAGGGAGAAATGGAATGCCACAGGTACAGGCTGGAGCCAGGAGATTGATAAGAGCGTGATGGTGGTCTCTAGTGGGTTGCATGGAAAGAGCTTTGTGACAGTGGCTGCAGGGGAGAGCAGGCACAGAACTGCTTGGTTTGCAGTGCTAATAGCATCTGGCGCATGTCTGCTTGGTGCTCCATATTCTCCTTTTGGTCCCTCTTCTTGCTGTTCCACTAACTCCTTCCATTCTTGTTTTTCAGCTGCAGAGTGCATCATAACATCACACAGAGAAGTCCTCTCTAATTTTCTGTGGCTGCTTTGTCATTCTGCACAGCCGTTTAGCTGTTGATAACAAAGACGGAGGTTGGGCTCCCTGGCTCACATCTACGAAGCCAAAATGCAACCATTTACAGAAGCAGTATTGTTTGCAACACACAGACCACCGATTCAGTGATTTGAAAACACAGCCATTATTTACATACCTGTCGCTAACTGACTGACCCCAAGCAAGCAGACATGAGCCACAAGACCCCCAAAATGGTGAGTAACTGCAGGGACAGAGGAAATCAGTGTTCCATGACTGTACGGTACACTAGGCGTGTGGCTCTTGGAGAAAGTCAGCAGTGAGGGGGAGAAGGGTGGAGGAACGGACAGACGCATGGCACGACAGGTGACTTAATTCCTGTCCTCACATTTCCCACAGGGGGTGTTCGTTAGGGAAAATCTTGCTGCTGAGCATGAGCAGGGAATTAAGGGTCTTCTCTACAAGACTGGGGCTTTCACCCTGGCCATTATGTGGTTTATCTGTATGCAGCAATGGTCCTCCTGCCCCGTTATGGTAGAATGGCACACGAAGGCTATCCTTCATGTGGAAAGAAACAAAGCAGCTCTGCCAAAGACCTTGCAGCAGCAGATTGCCCATGAGAGTTTCGTAGAGATCTGAGGCAGATTCCCGGCACGTGGTGGTATGCGCATCATACAGACACAAGCCTGCTTTCTGCAACCCTCCTGTCCCCAACAACTTGCTTCAGCGATTCTCAAAAATCAAAGCCACTTACCAGGGGCCTCCTCTCCAGTTTGTGCTTTGCCAAGCTGACAGCTGTGACTGGCTATCCTCCACCAGAGTAGAGAAGAGCTCCTGGCAGCATGCATCTCTGACCTCCAAGTCATCCTTTGCCTCTGAATCCCCCTCATCCCCCACATCCTCATCCAAGGTTTCTTCCTCCTGGCTCAGTCCGCTTTCAACTGGCACACAAACCACCAAAGAATCCACAGTGTCCTTAGCAGTGGAGGTGGGGTCACCACAGAGTATTGCATCCAGCTCTTTGTAAAACTGGCAACTCAAGAGTGCAGCATCAAAGCAGCCATTTGCCTTGGGCTAGATGTTCCACAGCTCCTTCACTTTGATCCTGCACTGCAGTGTGTTCCGGTCATGGCCCTTTCTTGTCACGCATCATGAAATCTGTCCAGCAGTAGAAATTGTGATACCGATGGATAGCCTTCTCTTCCCAAATGTTGAGGAGGTCCTGCAGCACGTCATTGTTCTAAGTGGGTGTAGAGTGTAGAGCACACATTGTCACCTGGAAAGGTGTGTTGAGACCACTGCACATGTCACCAAGTAAATAGGAAGGGGATTTTCAAAATTCCAAACTAATTTAAGGGGTGAGAGGGGCGGGGAATGATGGTTGGCCACTTGAGGGCAGGGCAGTAAAGTTCAAACCGATTACCAAAGAGGCAAGAACAGGCATTGTGGGACACCTCCCAGAGGCCATCTGCAGGGCTGTAAATCAACCAGAGTGTCTACACTAGCACTATGGAGCTGTAGCCCTGGCACAGAAAGCTGTATGCCTCTCGTCGGGGTGTTCTTTTTTACAGTGCTGCAACTGCACAGTTTCTGTTAGTGGCTTGGCAGGGAGTACACCTCGGGAAAGCTGCTTTACTCCGCAGAAACTTGCCAGTATAGACAAGGTCTAAAGTTTCTCTACATCAGCAATTAATCTGTGGCAAACAGGGTTGTTAATCTACCCATCACTAGATTGTAGAGTGACCAGATGTCCCAATTTTATAAGGACAGTTCCAATTTTTGGGTCTCTCTCTTAGATAGGAGCCTATTACCCCACCCACCCACATCCCAATTTTTCACACTTGTTGTCTGGTTACCCTACTAGATTACCACATACCAACTGTGCCCAGTAACCCCTCGCTTAACTTAGTTACATTCCTGAAAAATGTGATTTTAAGTGAAATGTTAAGTGAATCCAATTTCCCCAAAAGAATTAATGTAAAGGGGGAGAGGGTTAGGTTCCAGGGAATTTTTTTTTTTTTTACCAAACAAAAGACTATTTTATTTATACATACACAATACACAAATATACACAGTATAAGTTTTAAACAAACAGTTTAATACCGGTACACAGCAATGATGATTCTGAAGCTTGGTTGAGGCGGTAAAGTCAGAGGGTGGGATATTTCCCAGGGAATGCCTTACTGCTAAACGATGAACTAGCAACTGGCTGAGCCCTCAAGGGTTAACTCATTGTTAACGCAGCCTCACTCTCTACAAGGCAGCATGAATAGAGGGAGGAGAGAGAGCATGGCAGATCAAAACAGAGAGACACACTGTGTGTGTGAGAGACAGGCATTGCTCCCTTAAGTACACTGAGACCAAACTCTTAAGTACCCTGCCTTTTTAAGTAGAGCAGCTCTCGCCATCCTGAGCCCTCTTGTATGTCTCTCCTACTCTATGGAAGATGGGGTAGGCGGGGTGCAGGAGCAGAGGGGAGGGTGACACCCTGTCATTAGCCCCCATCCACTGAGGCTCCAAGGAGAAGCTCCAAGGCAGAAGGCAGGAGCAGCACATGGCAGTGGTGGGAGGGACAGCTAAACTGTTGGCAACTGATAGCCCGCTGGGTGGCTGCCACACAGGGAACTTAGGGGAGTGAGGAGCTGATAGGGGGGCTGCCAGTCCACCCTGGTTCCGAGACCCCACGAGCTAGCTACAACAGACTGCTCTTCCTGAAAGCGGTGGAAAAAGTAGATGGCTGCTAAACAACGTTATAAGAGAGCATTGCCCAACTTCAAATGAGTGTGTGCTCTAATCGATTAGCAACATAATAACAAAACAAAGTTAACTGGGATGACTAAGTGGTGTTACTGTATGAGTGGACCCTGCTCATGTCCACTAGATCTGTTAAAGAGCTTTGATTTAGTCCAGATTCAAAAAGAGGACTAGATCAAAGCATTAACAAATAGTTAATAAGTGTCAGAGTCCACATTGACAGTTAGCCTATGACAGGCTAAACTCATACCCCAGGTTACAGTGAACTAAATGTGCATATAGACAAGAACCAAAGTCTCTTGTCTAATAATTTAGACTAAGTTCTTCAACAAAAATACAAAGAACAGTTATAAATATATACTTCTTAAATTAGGGAACCTTACTGTACAAACTTTAAGGGGAATTCACCTTTACTTCCTGTAGTCAGAACTCTCTCCCTGCTGCTCTGACTGGTCACTAATGCATATGGATGCAGTTATCCCAGCATCTGGACCCTTTTAACTCCTAAATGACTAGACTTTAAGATGATGCTCTCTGACAAAGTTAAACATAAAATAATAAACCCTGTGATCCAAGACAGGAGGTTCCTATTCTGGACATAACTAAAAAAAAATCCAATATTTACTTTCCAGAGCTGCTGTAAAGGTATGAGATTGTCCTAGTTAAAAGTCTGGATTAGTATAAATGAATGGAGAAACATGTTTTACATTATTGCAGAAAGTTTTGTTTTTTTTTCATTTTATTCAGCTGTAAAACATTCAGATCTATTAGATAAGATACTAGTCACACCACAGCCACAACTGGTACTATTTGACATCCTTGACAGTAATCTCAACTGAATGAGTATGGAGACTGAAGTATTTGGTTATCTATAGAGTTGATTCTCCTCAGAACACAAGGATTAGCAGGGTAGTGGAAAGAAGCTTGGATAACTGCACTTTTTTGTACACCTTGTTCTGTGGATAGAAGACTTCACTCTCCAAAGCTATACCTCTGGCAATTTTCACCAGCACTAAACACACTAAAAACGAAACATTTTACATAAACAATTTTTAAATTGACACCAATTTAAAGTGTCAAATGAAATTCCTGTTCAATGTAATAAAGCACTTGTATAAACATGCATTTTCAGTATGACAACTGTCAAAATAGAAAAAACCCACATACCATACCAGCCCTTTCTAGGTTTTTTTTAAACAAAAATGTAGCAAAAGTTACATCGATGTGGTACTTAGATAATGTTAAAGGCACAGCAATTACGAAAATCAGAAAGTTAAAAACTAAAGAAGCTTGAACTTCACACTACAGACACACATTATGGCATGAAGTTAACATAAACAATACACCCAGATGATGAAATATTAGAACAGTTCGTACACGGGGATCTCTCCAAGAATAAATTACATTTTATTCCCATATAAAACTGATTAAAAATTTAAAGTGGCTCAAATATGGGCAAGAGGTGTTATACTAGGTATGTTACCTTTCCTTCCCACAAACACATTACTTTTAACTGTCAGATACTAATACCAATAAAAGGTAAATACCAAAAGCAAAAAGGTAAAAGCTTTAACTCATTTCCAAAATTAAACCCTTGAATCAAAAATTGTACAAAGTTCCTAATTTTAACTGAAGTGAGATTTGTCTGGTACTGTTATGGTGTCAGTCAAGTTGTAGATACTTAAGGAAACTACAAATGAACATGAAGCATGTTTATTTCAGTAGGTAAGCGCATGTCTACTTTGACCACTGAATGACCAGAGGAAGAGGCTTACAATAACAAATCCAGTTTCCCAATTTACCACAACTTTGCACAGCAACAGGAGATAAGACAAAATAACTGTTAAACCCAAATTAAAGTTCAGAATTTAAGTATTGCTAACATTATGGAGAAAAACCTTAATCTCTGTCATTACAATTTTCTTCTAATTGTTG